>WNGS01168526.1:16792-59886 GCA_020271785.1 Procambarus virginalis | reverse complement strand
TTTATTCCCTAGTTGTGCTTGCGGGGTTGAGCTCTGGCTCTTTGGTCCCGCCTCTCAACGGCCAATTGAAGCAAATACACTTTGTCAACTGATCTTCACTTACGAGAAATATATCAATAATTTAGAGCATTAAATACCATAGAGGCCAGTGTCATTTGGCTGCTGATATTTGACTGTATTATTGATTTAAAAGTAATCATAGAGTAAGAGAATAACTAGAAAATATGCAGCAAGAGAAAGAGAACTCGAGAGGAAGTCACTTCAGTAAATTATGGATGAAGTCAAACGAAGCTATAGAGGCTCAAGAGTGACACATACAACATTAAGTTAGAGGAAATACATCAACTCATGATTCAACAGACAATACAAAACTAAAACTAAAATAAGGATTGGACACAATACAAAGAACTAATAGAGGAAAACAGGAAAATATACAACAGAGCTAGGAACGATTACTAAAAGTGTTAGAAACTACAAAAAAATAAGAAAATTCCATTGCATTCAAAGTCAAGAAACCACCCAAGTTACAACATGTTCATTACCTGACATTTTTCCTTCATGTAAGACTAAGTGAAAAGATTAAGCAAGACGGAAGCAGAACTTGAAGGTACTTTACGAGGAGCTGAACACCAGCGTCCGCGCTGTGTTCACAACTGAGCCTGAACCCTGGGAGAGGAGAGAAGATAACGATACCAGCAAATATTAAGATAGCAATGAGACAACACCAAGCCTAACTTGGGAAGCATCATGATAGCATCAGCAGCATCAGATGTGACTCTTCCAGTGGCCACATCTCCCAGGATGTGACAAGACACATGACTACAATACCATTTAGATCACTGTACACTGAGTACCTAAGCCCAGCCCTAGAGTATGCCGGCCCAGCCTGGACCCCGTCTAAACAAACATAAGGTAACGTAATGTTCAAAAATTTATAACGCGGCTCGTCTCAGAATTGCGAAGGATGTTGTGTGCAGAAAGACAGAAATAACGAGATAAAATGTCTTTATGCGAGATAAAAGAGAACGGGAGCTGTCAGGGGGGAAAGCGCCATGCCCATTACGACTATATAGCACTGGAAAGGTCAGGATAAGGATTTGGGATGGGACGGGGGGGGGGGGAGGGGAAGGAATGGTGCCCAACCACTGTGGACGGTCGGGGATTGAACGCCGACCTGCATGAAGCGAGACCGTCGCTCTACCGTCCACCCCAAGTGGTTGGGAGATAAGAGAGAAATCAGTGAATCACATCATTGAAGAGCATTACAGTTTATATACTATATAGAGAAAATAATTTAAACAGAGACAGAGAATAAATAGGGAAGCTGACGCGATAATATCACAATGAAAAACTGTAAGTGAAACAGAAACTCAAACAAGAAACAACCAAAAATTCTTTTCACATATGTAAAATGAAAATAAAAAATCTCCACCAGTATTGGACCTATATTAAAAAAAATTGACGAACAAATTATTGATCTCCAAAACAAACAGAACGAGGCAAAGTTTAGGACACTGATGAACACTATGAAAGTTGATGATCATGAAAGCTTCACGAACGCTGGCCAAAACTGTGTCACTGTAGCACAGCTAAACACAGCACACTTTGGAAGAGAAAGTGACAACGTGCCCAGGAGCTCAGCCCGTGGTTCCGACTCCTGGATTGTCATATTTCTAAAGAATGTAAAGTAGCAGAAGCAAGAGAGTTCTGTGTAATAAGGAGAAAGTGCTTGGATTCAGAGGAGATACCAGAAGCACTTATTCAGCAGACACAGTTCTGGTGACCTAGGGAGGCAGCAATGTACTTTAACACACTATAGACTGGACGCACTAACATCATATCTTCTTGAGGTTATCTTGAGATGATTTCGGGGCTTAGTGTCCCCGCGGCCCGGTCCTCGACCAGGCCTCCATCCCCAGGAAGCAGCCCGTGACAGCTGACTAACTCCCAGGTACATATTTACTGCTAGGTAACATAGGCATCAGGGTGAAAGAAACTCTGCCCATTGTTTCTCGCCGGCGCCCGGGATCGAACCCAGGACCCAGGATCACGCGTCCAGTGTTCTGTCCGCTCAGCCACCGGCTCCCTGACGCAAGGTTTTTTGAAAGAGTGATCAGGACAGACCAATGATCCGAGTAAGGTCAGTAGAACTTCCGGTTGCAATTGCTTTTACCATGTCGTAGCTCAGTCGATTAAGGCAGCGTCTGGGATACTCTCGGACGTAGGTTCGAATCCTCGTCACGGCCCTTGTGGATTTGTTCATCAGGAATCAGATTTCCAGTTTTTATGGAAAACAATGATATTTACCACCCAGGTCAACATGACTGTTGCCAAAATCATGGATGCAGTAGAAGGAAGCTTTAATACAGCTGTGATACAGTCTTTGTAAAGGCATTTGTAAAGGCATTGTAAAGTCTTTGTAAAGGCATTCCTGCCCGAAACGCTGTGCGTACTTGTGGCTTTACAAGATTGTAAATACTGTACTATTCAATGTATTCTCACAAACCCAATGTACCTTCTTGTATATATATAAATAAATAAAAAAAAAAAAATAAATTTGATATGTTCGGGTGAGATCCCTTATACTGAGATTAGTACGAATAACAGGTAAAAACTGGGCAAGGGATATTCAGTTTCCTGTCAAACACAACACACAGAATAACAGTGAAACAAAGTTCAAGCACAGTGAAATGCTCTGTACCTCAGGACACAGTCCTCGCACCTCTGAGTTTTCTCCTCATATCAGACATGGGAAAAAAACATAAGTTACAGCTTAGTATTTTCCTGTTCGATTTTTTAGCTGAAAACTGCATAATGTTCAACAGTCATCAGTTGTAGGTATTTAAGTATAGTATTAATGAATAATATAAACGACACAATCTGATTGTGTCATGGACAGGATACAAGACACAATCAGATTTAGACAAAGAAGGAAAAATCACGTAAATAATCTGGGTACAATAATATCAGATAACCAATCGTTCAGTGATCATACCAAAGCGAATATAGCATCAACTAGGAAAATGAAAGGATAGATTACGGAACCTTTATATCATGGACGCCACAACAATGCTACTTTTCATATCACTTATGTTCTCTAGCCTTGAGGACTGCTCGCTACTCACTCCATGTTCTCTAGCCTTGAGGACTGCTCGCTACTCACTCCATGTTCTCTAGCCTTGAGGACTGCTCGCTACTCACTCCATGTTCTCTAGCCTTGAGGACTGCTCGCTACTCGCTCCCTTTTTAAAACAGGAGACATTACTGAAGTAGAGGCGGTATAGAGAAGATGTTCGGCAAGCATAGACGACAAAGAATCTTAACTATCGAGAATTACTTTAAGCCATCAAAATGTTCTCTCTAGAAAGGAGACAAAAAAAAAGAAAAAAAAATAAATACGTATCATAAAAAATGTACATGAATTATATTGGAAGATTAGATGACAAATTTGCATAGTAAAATAACAACTTAATGGAGCGAAAGATACGGAAGGAAATGCAGAATAGACCCAGTCAGGAGTAGAGGTGCGACAGGCACAATCAGAGAACACTGAAGATCAGAGGTCCGCGGCTGTTCAACCCCTCAAAAGGTAATGCTGGAACAAGGTATAAGTGTGCAAGAGGAAATCAGACAAGTTCATGTAAGTCGTACCAGACTTATAACGGGTTGCAATGGATATGGGGCCCTGCGGGATGCTTCAAGCAACAGCCTGTTGGACCAAATTATCCCAAGTGAAGTCTAACCCCAAACCGTTGTGTGGGAGTAGAAAGCTCACAGAACCCACTCCAGGTATAAAGTTAGGAGTTCACACACAGGGGGGGGCAAGAACACAGTCCCGCTCCTGTGCCAAGTAAGTCCACTACGGGCTCACCATAGCCCGTGCTACTTGCCCCGCTCCTGTGCCAGGTAAGTCCACTACGGGCTCACCATAGCCCGTGCTACTTGCCCCGCTCCTGTGCCAGGTAAGTCCACTACGGGCTCACCATAGCCCGTGCTACTTGCCCCGCTCCTGTGCCAGGTAAGTCCGCTACGGGCTCACCATAGCCCGTGCTACTTGCACCGCTCCTGTGCCAGGTAAGTCCACTACGGGCTCACCATAGCCCGTGCTACTTGCCCCGCCCCTGTGCCAGGTAAGTCCACTACGGGCTCACCATAGCCCGTGCTACTTGCCCCGCTCCTGTGCCAGGTAAGTCCGCTACGGGCTCACCATAGCCCGTGCTACTTGCCCCGCTCCTGTGCCAGGTAAGTCCGCTACGGGCTCACCATAGCCCGTGCTACTTGCACCGCTCCTGTGCCAGGTAAGTCCACTACGGGCTCACCATAGCCCGTGCTACTTGCCACTCTCCTGTGCCGGGTAAGTCCACTACGGGCTCACCATAGCCCGTGCTACTTGCCCCGCTCCTGTGCCAGGTAAGTCCACTACGGGCTCACCATAGCCCGTGCTACTTGCCCCGCTCCTGTGCCAGGTAAGTCCACTACGGGCTCACCATAGCCCGTGCTACTTGCCCCGCTCCTGTGCCAGGTAAGTCCACTACGGGCTCACCATAGCCCGTGCTACTTGCCCCGCTCCTGTGTCAGGTAAGTCCACTACAGGCTCACCATAGCCCGTGCTACTTGCCCCGCTCCTGTGCCAGGTAAGTCCACTACGGGCTCACCATAGCCCGTGCTACTTGCCACTCTCCTGTGCCGGGTAAGTCCACTACGGGCTCACCATAGCCCGTGCTACTTGCCCCGCTCCTGTGCCAGGTAAGTCCACTACGGGCTCACCATAGCCCGTGCTACTTGCCTCGCTCCTGTGCCAGGTAAGTCCACTACGGGCTCACCATAGCCCGTGCTACTTGCACCGCTCTTGTGCCAGGTAAGTCCACTACGGGCTCACCATAGCCCGTGCTACTTGCCCCACTCCTGTGCCAGGTAAATCCACTACGGGCTCACCATAGCCCGTGCTACTTGCCCCACTCCTGTGCCAGGTAAATCCACTACGGGCTCACCATTGCCCGTGCTACTTGCCCCGCTCCTTTGCCAGGTAAGTCCACTACGGGCTCACCATAGCCCGTGCTACTTGCCCCGCTCCTGTACCAGGTAAGTCCACTACGGGCTCACCATAGCCCGTGCTACTTGCACCGCTCCTGTGCCAGGTAAGTCCACTACGGGCTCACCATAGCCCGTGCTACTTGCCCCGCTCCTGTGCCAGGTAAGTCCACTACGGGCTCACCATAGCCCGTGCTACTTGGAACCTGTTCCGAGTAGCTGAATCTATAACAACAACATCAGGGGGGGAGGGGAGATGGGTGGTATTAACCTCCGTTATTAGTATTAATGAAGCCATCAATAATTAAGGTAATTATTAATGGCCTTGCATCAGAGATGTGATGAACGGTACAAGGAGCGCTGAGGCGGCCGACCAAGACCTTATAAGACACCCTGGATGACTGTGTACGGGGTCAAGGTCCGAGGTCACAGTGGGTGCTGTTGCCAGATTAAGGGTCAGTCAAGGGCACCTGATATCTGTCCCCTGGCATGCCTGGCCCGCGTCCCTTGACAAGCTGATATCGTCCCACTGGGGGAGGGAGGGAGGTGGGTGACTTGAGGTGTGGGTGTGTGTGGGCGGGTGGAGGTTTTCTCACTATAATTGTGCTTGCAGAGGTTGAGCTTCGGCTCTTGGGTCCCGCCTCTGAACTTTCAGTCAACTGGTGTACAGGTTCTTGAGTTTCTTCACTTATAGGGCACTCAGAAGAACAAATGGTGTGACATGGTGTACTACTCTGGCTAGACAACCTGTCTTTGCCTGACAAAGATTTCATTGTAATTTTGAACATTGTAATCCATTTTTACCTAACTCTTGTGTCTTACAGCGACGAGTCTTACAGCTTATTTTCTCTAAGCATCTGAACTGTGTGTGAGTGTGAGTGTGAGTGAGAGTGACTCCATAAGGACTCCACGCTGGGGCGTAACGTTGACATACACAAGATCCTGAGGGAATTCTTACACGGGTTAGAAAAGCCAGTTGTTGCCTTGGCCAAGCTTGAAGGAGTTCTGGGAGTTCTTCTACTCCCCAAGCCCGGCCCGAGGCCAGGCTTGACTTGTGAGAGTTTGGTCCACCAGGCTGTTGCTTGGAGCAGCCCGCAAGCCCACATACCCACCACAGCCTGGGTGGTCCGGCACTCCTTGGAGGAAACAATCCAGTTTTTTCTTGAAGATGTCCACGGTTGTTCCGGCAATATTTCTTATAGTTGCTGGGAGGACGTTGAACAACCGCGGACCTCTGATGTTCATGCAGTGTTCTCTGATTGTGCCTATGGCACCTCTGCTCTTCACTGGTTCTATTCTGCATTTTCTTCCATATCGTTCACTCCAGTTCGTTGTTATTTTACTGTGTAGATTTGGGACCTGGCCCTCCAGTATTTTCCACGTGTATATTATTTGGTATTTCTCTCGTCTCCTTTCTAGAGAGTACATTTGGAGAGCTTTGAGACGATCCCAATAATTTAGGTGTTTTATCTCATCTATGCGTGCCGTATATGTTCTCTGTATTCCCTCTATTTCAGCAATCTCTCCTGCTCTGAAGGGGGAAGTGAGTACTGAGCAGTACTCAAGACGGGACAACACAAGTGAAGCTAAGCCAAGCTTGGGCAAGCCACACACGTGGCCACTTGTTCACTCTTGCACACACATGGCCACTTCTACACAGTTTCAATTGTAAATATGATAGAGCCCAGTAGGCTCAGGAATCTATACACTGCTTGACTGACAGTTGAGAGGCGGGACCAAAGAGCCAGAACTCATCCCCCGCAAGCACAACTAGGTGAGTACACACACACACACACACCACACACACACCACACACACACACACACACACACACACACACCACACACACACACACACTGCATAGAAACCCTTCCTTCCCCTCACCCTACCTGCCCCCACCCAACCCTCCCTCCCCCCCACCCCATTCTGACCCCGACACCCCATCCCCATTCCCATCATGTCCCCCCTCCCACCTTTCCCCCCCAGTCCCCCTTCCCCCTTCATCCCATACCCTCCCTATTCCTCCTCCCCCCTCACCCCGTATCCTCCATGTCCCCCCTATCTCCTTAACCCACACCCTACCCGTTCCCCCTTCCCTTAAACCCCCACCCCCCACCCCAAAACCCTCTGCGACCCTGCAAACCACCTCACAGATCCTCTCACCCACGGAACAGCTTCCCACACCAGTAGAATACTCGCCAAGAAAGGGATATGTAAATGAACAGAAGAAAGTGAGCTTCAAGGCGATGTACACTAACATAGATGGGATTACAAATAAAACTAGTGAACTTGGAGAGTGGGCACTAGAAGAAAACCCAGACATAATAGCACTCACAGAAACAAAGCTAACGAAAATCATAACAAATGCAGTGTTTCCACAGGGCTACTATGTAGTGAGGAAAGAGAGAGAAGGGAGAGGAGGAGGTGGTGTGGCTTTGCTACTAAGAGAAGGTTGGAGTTTCGAAGAGATGGTAATTCAGAACTGTGAAGGTTTCAGGGACTACATATCAGGCACCATTGCAACTGGAGGACAGAAAATTATAATAGTAGTCATATATAACCCCCCACCGAATGACAGAAGACCCAGACAGGAATATGATAGAAACAACATGGCCACCATCAATATAATAGAGAGAGCAGCTTCTGTGGCTAGCAGGAACGGATCCAGACTTCTAATCATGGGAGACTTCAACCATGGGAAGATAGATTGGGGGAACAGAGACCCACACGGAGGCCCAGACACATGGAGAGCTAAGCTGCTGGATGTGGCAACAAGAAACTTTCTAAGTCAACACGTCAAGGGACCGACAAGAATGAGAGGAGGGGATGAACCAGCCTTGCTTGATTTGATATTTACCCTAAATGAGTCGGATATAAGGGAAGTTAAGTTGGAAGCCCCCTTGGGAATGAGTGATCATAGTGTATTGAGCTTTGAGTACCTGGTTGAGCTAGGAATTATCACCCCCAAAAAAGAACTGGGAACCAAAGGGCTGGCGTACCGAAAGGGAAACTATGAGGAGATGAATAAATTCCTATGGGATATACATTGGGACACAGAACTCGGAACCAAGTCCGTACAAGACATGATGGACTATGTCACCCAAAAATGTCAGGAGGCTGTAAGCAGGTTTGTCCCAGCCCAACAGGAAAAAACAGAGAAGCAAAGGAAGAATCCGTGGTTTAATAGGGAATGTATGAAAGCAAAGGAGCTGAACAAAAGGGCATGGAGGAACTTCCGTAATAACAGAACACCAGAAAGTAGAGAGAGATACCAGAGAACCAGGAACGAGTATGTCAGTGTGAGAAGAGCAGCTGAGAAAAGGTATGAAAATGATATAGCTAACAAAGCCAAGACTGAACCAAAGCTACTACACAGTCACATCAGGAGGAAGACAACAGTGAAGGAACAGGTGATTAAACTTAGGGTGGGCGAGGACAGGTACACAGAGAATGACAAAGAGGTGTGTGAAGAACTCAACAAAAGGTTCCAGGAGGTCTTTACAATAGAACAGGGAGATATCACGGCGCTGGGAGAGGTGGCAGCAAACCAGGTGACCTTGGATAGGTTCGAAATTACAAGAGATGAGGTCAAAAAGCACCTATTGGAGCTGGATGTGAGAAAAGCTGTTGGGCCGGATGGAATCTCGCCATGGGTATTGAAAGAGTGTGCAGGAGCACTTTGCTTACCACTCTCCATAGTGTATAGTAAGTCACTGGAAACGGGGGACCTACCAGAAATATGGAAGACTGCTAATGTAGTACCAATATACAAAAAGGGTGACAGACAAGAGGCACTGAACTACAGGCCAGTGTCCTTAACTTGTATACCATGCAAGGTGATGGAGAAGATTGTGAGAAAAAACCTAGTAACACATCTGGAGAGAAGAGACTTCGTGACAACCCATCAACATGGGTTCAGGGAGGGTAAATCTTGCCTTACAGGCTTGATAGAATTCTACGATCAGGTGACAAGAATTAAGCAAGAAAGAGAAGGGTGGGCGGACTGCATTTTTTTGGACTGTCGGAAAGCCTTTGACACAGTACCCCATAAAAGGTTGATGCATAAGCTGGAGAAACAGGCAGGAGTAACAGGTAGGGCGCTCCAGTGGATAAGGGAGTACCTAAGCAATAGGAAGCAGAGAGTTACAGTGAGGGGTGAGACCTCAGACTGGCGTGAAGTCACCAGTGGAGTCCCACAGGGCTCTGTACTTGGACCTATCCTGTTTCTGATATACGTAAATGATCTCCCAGAGGGTATAGACTCATTCCTCTCAATGTTTGCTGACGACGCCAAAATTATGAGAAGGATTAAGACAGAGGAGGACAGCTTGAGACTTCAAGAAGACCTGGACAAGCTGCAGGAATGGTCGAACAAATGGCTGTTAGAGTTTAACCCAAGCAAATGTAATGTAATGAAGATAGGGGTAGGAAGCAGGAGACCAGATACAAGGTATCATTTGGGAGATGAAATACTTCAAGAGTCAGAGAGAGAGAAAGACCTGGGGGTTGATATCACGCCAGACCTGTCCCCTGAAGCTCATATCAAGAGGATAACATCAGCAGCATATGCCAGGTTGGCTAACATAAGAACGGCCTTTAGAAACTTGTGTAAGGAATCTTTCAGAACATTATATACCACATATGTCAGACCAATCCTGGAGTATGCGGCTCCAGCATGGAGTCCCTATCTAGTCAAGCATAAGACTAAACTGGAAAAGGTTCAAAGGTTTGCCACCAGACTAGTACCCGAGCTGAGAGGTATGAGCTACGAGGAGCGACTGCAGGAATTAAACCTCACTTCGTTGGAAGACAGAAGAGTTAGGGGGGACATGATCACCACATTCAAGATTCTCAGGGAATCGACAGGGTTGATAAAGACAGGCTGTTTAACACAAGGGGCACACGCACTAGGGGACACAGGTGGAAACTGAGTGCCCAAATGAGCCACAGAGATATTAGAAAGAACTTTTTTAGTGTCAGAGTGGTTGACAAATGGAATGCATTAGGAAGCGATGTGGTGGAGGCTGACTCCATACACAGTTTCAAGTGTAGATATGATAGAGCCCATTAGGCTCAGGAAACTGTACACCTGTTGATTGACGGTTGAGAGGCGGGACCAAAGAGCCAGAGCTCAACCCCCGCAAGCACAACTAGGTGAGTACAACTAGGTGAGTACACACACACACACACACACACACACACACACACACACACACACACACACACACACACACACAACACACACACACCTGTTTTCCTTACCATTCTGAAAATAATTTATAATAATTCAAATCATTCCCAAATATCACCAAATATTTACATAGGAAAATC
Source organism: Procambarus virginalis (assembly GCA_020271785.1). Taxonomy (NCBI): domain Eukaryota; kingdom Metazoa; phylum Arthropoda; class Malacostraca; order Decapoda; family Cambaridae; genus Procambarus; species Procambarus virginalis. The sequence continues at coordinate 49,524 of WNGS01168526.1, read as the reverse complement.
TTTTTAAAAATGTATGATAAACTTGACATAAAGTCTCGACAACACAACTAATAATTAAAAAGAACTCAAACAATGAAAGAATTTTCGAGCGTCATAAATCAGCTTAAGGAATTTCCTCAGCAAAGTCTGAAAAAAATAAAATTAAAGCTTAGTTCTGTACTCAATAATACATAGTCGTGTGTATGAGTTGTATGGCAAGAATTATAGGTACTGAGGGCAGTATATTATTATGTATAATCTGGAGAGGGTGTGTGTGTGTGTGTGTGTGTGTGTGTGTGTGTGTGTGTGTGTGTGTGTGTGTGTGTGTGTGTGTGTGTGTGTGTGTGTGTGTGTGTGGGTGTGAGTGACGGCCGGTGGTGCATGTGTTTGTCTTATTGTTAAGATCCCCCCTCCTTCCCCGCCCTCCCCTAGGGGGCGGGTCCTCCCGGGGTGGGGATGGTCACTCCCGCAAGTAACCTGTCAGTCTCTGGCTCTAGGTCACTCACACAGGTCACTCACCCAGGTCACTCACCTTGGTCATTCACCCAGGTCACTCCCCCAGGTCACTCCCCCAGGTCACTCCCCCAGGTCACTCACCTTGGTCATTCACCCAGGTCACTCGCCCAGGTCACTCACCCAGGTCACTCACCCAGGTCACTCAACCAGATCACTCAACCAGGTCACTCGCCCAGGTCACTCGCCCAGGTCACTCACCTTGGTCACTCACCCAGGTCACTCGCCCAGGTCACTCACCTTGGTCACTCACCCAGGTCACTCACCCAGGTCACTCGCCCAGGTCACTCACCTTGGTCATTCACCCAGGTCACTCCCCCAGGTCACTCACCTTGGTCACTCACCCAGGTCACTCGCCCAGGTCACTCGCCCAGGTCACTCACCTTGGTCATTCACCCAGGTCACTCACCAGGTCACTCCCCCAGGTCACTCCCCCAGGTCACTCCCCCAGGTCACTCACGCAGGTAACGCGTCCATAGCACAGTGCCTATCACTATACCTAAGGGAAGCTCCGTATTCCTCACTGACTTACCAGCTGCTCAGACACCGGAGCTGAAGGATTGGTTCTTACGACGGCGTTGAAATCACCAGAGGACCCCTATGTGTATACTCAGCGAGGTATACTCTACGGGATATACAGGTTGTCTGACGTGTTTGGTGTGTGTGTGTGTGTGTCCTCTCCCAGCATCACTGGTCCTCTCCCAGCATCATGGGTCTCTCCCAGCATCACGGGTCCTCTCCCGCATCATGGGTCCTCTCCCAGCATCATGGGTCCTCTCCCAGCATCACGGGTCCTCTCCCAGTATCACGGGTCCTCTCCCAGCATCACGGGTCCTCTCCCAGCATCACGGGTCCCTCCCAGCATCACGGGTCCCCTCCCAGCATCACGGGTCCTCTCCCAGCATCACGGGTCCTCTCCCAGCATCACGGGTCCTCTCCCAGCATCACGGGTCCTCTCTCAGCATCACGGGTCCTCTCCCGCATCACGGGTCCTCTCCCAGCATCACGGGTCCTCTCCCAGCATCACGGGTCCTATCCCAGCATCACGGGTCCTCTCCAAGCATCACGGGTTCTCTCCCAGCATCACGGGTCCTCTCCCAGCATCACGGGTCCTCTCCCAGCATCACGGGTCCTCTCCCAGCACCACGGGTCCTCTCCCAGCATCACGGGTCCTCTCCAGCATCACGGGTCCTCTCCCAGCATCACGGGTCCTCTCCCAGCATCACGGGTCCTCTCCCAGCATCATGGGTCCTCTCCCAGCATCACGGGTCCTCTCCCAGCATCACGGTCCTCTCCCAGCATCACGGGTCCTCTCCCAGCATCACTGGTCCTCTCCCAGCATCACGGGTCCTCTCCCAGCATCACGGGTCCTCTCCCAGCATCACTGGTCCTCTCCCAGCATCACGGGTCCTCTCCCAGCATCACTGGTCCTCTCCAGCATCACGGGTCCTCTCCCAGCATCACTGGTCCTCTCCCAGCATCACGGGTCCTCTCCCAGCATCACTGGTCCTCTCCCAGCATCACGGGTCCTCTCCCAGCATCACGGGTCCTCTCCCAGCATCACGGGTCCTCTCCCAGCATCATGGGTCCTCTCCCAGCATCACGGGTCCTCTCCCAGCATCACTGGTCCTCTCCCAGCATCACGGGTCCTCTCCCAGCATCACGGGTCCTCTCCCAGCATCACGGGTCCTCTCCCAGCATCACGGGTCCTCTCCCAGCATCACGGGTCCTCTCCCAGCATCACAAGTCCTCTCCCAGCATCACGGGTCCTCTCCCAGCATCACGGGTCCTCTCCCAGCATCACGGGTCCTCTCCCAGCATCACGGGTCCTCTCCCAGCATCACGGGTCCTCTCCCAGCATCACGGGTCCTCTCCCAGCATCACGGGTCCTCTCCCAGCATCATGGGTCCTCTCCCAGCATCACGGGTCCTCTCCCAGCATCAGCATCTCACGTTATCTCCTCCATGTCCGACGATGCTCAAGTGACCCCACAATTAACTCTTTGGATTGGATATAATTAAATCCAAATTTCTAATTATCTCGAGAGGTCGTAAAAGGAACTTACAAGTTTGTGAATATGAATGAAGAGGACGGAGCCGAGGCGTCACCTCCCAGGGTTCGCACCCAATATCTCTCACCAGCTCAACGCTCACTAATGGCAAGATATTCTTTATATTTTGCGGGTTTCAAATTTCGCACATTATATATATACATATATATACAACACAATACAACACACCACAATCACACATACAACACACCACAATACAACACACCCCACAATACAACACCCACCACAATACAACACACCACCACAATACACAAACACACCACCACAATACAATATATATATATAATATATATATATATAGATATATATATATATATATATATATATATATTTGGTAGCAGTCTTTCTTGGAAACATATGTTATATAATATAAACGAAAGGGTAATATTAATGTTTCTAAAACGACTCTTTTCAATGTTTTGTAATATATTACAAAAACAAGAAAACGGCCAACCAACTCATGAAGAACTCGCCAGACACCAAGCAGAACGCCTTGAAAGAGACCAACGTCGTCTATGCCTCACATGCCCACTTGGGGACTGTCAGCCCCAAAGATCTCAGTATATTGGCAAGACAACAACGTCTCTCTGTCTCTCTAGGAGATTAACAATGCACAAGCAACAGGGCTCCATCAAGGAGTATATAATCTCTTCTCACAACCAGACCATCACCAGAGACATCTTAACAAGCAATACTGAAATAATCGACAGGTATAACGACAACAGAAGACTCGACATCAGCGAGGCCCTTCACATCAAACAGTCAAGCCCAGTAATCAACAACCAGTTAACACATAATTACATACTAGCCACTTCAAGACCCCGAGCCAACACAGAGACAGGATCCAATGACCCTGCCTTAGAAACACAAGCAGCCACAAGAACATAAGCTGATTATGTTGATGCATGTAATACCCTATCAATATCCCCTACTTTCAGCGCCGTGGAGAGGGGGGACCTGCTGCCTGGGTAACAGCTTCTCCCCCGATTCAACCTACCCTGGCTTTGCGCCCTGGTGAGGCCACTCCAGACCGACAACCAGAGCGCAACTCCATAGTCTCCTGAGACTGATGGATGCCTACTATGTACTATGTATCCCCTATGGTATGCCATTCATCCACTTGTTGTGTACCACCTCACCTAAACAGAATGTTCGCCTGTGCTAAGCATGGTAAAATGGTCTTTGAGAATGTAAGGAACGACCTTGATAAACGCATCTCCAGGCGTCAAACCAAAAATAAAGTGTGAACATGAACTTTGGAGAGCTAATTTTTCAACTCCACCCATCAGTGAAGAAAACCACTAGAAACATTGAAAATATTCGTGTTAGAATCATTAATCATTGACCCTATCGGTCAATTCCACATTATATATATACACAATATATCATCACGACCACACCAGACCTCGTCGTCCACACCTCACCACACACCAGAAAAAATAGTGCTTGTCTCATTTGTATTCGAGCGAGGTGTTGAGGTGAGCCCAAATGTTTCACCCGCACCATAGGCCCTCTCAGGCGTCGTAAGTCGAGGATTTGTTTATTTACTCGAGAAATANGAAAATTCCCATCCTTTCCATGAACGATTTTCACAAGAGCCTCACTACTCATGATCCTCACAGTACGTGATCCTCGCCTCATACGCGAGCCTCACAGCCTTCCACCTTCACCACCTGTCCACCCGCAGCTCCTGTAGATGGGTCCTCGGCGTCTCACAAGTATTGTGACCCAAATTTCGTGGTTTGAGTCCTTAAACAGTTCGTGACCCCAGCAGCGACAGTTACACAGTTCCGTGACCCCAGCAGCGACAGTTACACAGTTCCGTGACCCCAGCAGCGACAGTTACACAGTTCCGTGACCCCAGCAGCGACAGTTACACAGTTCCGTGACCCCAGCAGCGACAGTTACACAGTTCGGTGACCCCAGCACCAACAGTTCCTTACACAGTTCCGTGACCCAGCACCAACACTGCCAGCACCCTACACACACACACTTCCATGGAGACCTTTACCATTATGCCCAAGGTTATTGAAATACTGTCAAGATCTCTAGATGAATACCACACACATAAGCACTCAAATTTCTAAAAATATATATATTAGTATATACACACACTAGCATGAACGCACACGTTATATGTAACCAAAGAACTCTTCCCGTGACGTATTCGAATCTTAGATAGCTTGGTGCATCACACACTCTGGCATATCCAGTACGGTAACCACTTGACCATCACAGACTGTACAAAATGAACAGTGTAGTAGAAGGGCTTCAAAAGGTCAACAGCAACAAAGCCAGGACTCAGGTGGGTAGGGTGTGTATCAGAGGGGAGTCCACAAGAGGCGTCTGTGTAGAGGGAGATTATTTTAGAAGACCAATCAATAGGATGATTAGAATCTCTTGGTCTTCCTCTAAAATAATCTTCCCTGTCTCTACACAGACGCCGTCGTGTCGACGCGGCTCTGAGACGTAACCAACCCACCTCAGTCCTGGCTTTGTTGCTGTTGACCTTTTGAAGCCCTTCTCCTTCACTGTTCATTTGACCCTTTCACAGTATACACTAAAATGTCCTAAACTTTCTAACAGACGTGACCTAACATAATCTAACCCTTCCTTTTTTCTCTTTCTCTTTCTTTTACTTTCTCTTTGGTTCTACTTACTTCTATTATTACCTCTTTCATACCCATTATTACACCTGTCTGTCGTCTTGCTCTTACCTTCCTTTAAGGTTTCCTCCTCCTCCTTACCTTTCTCTTGCCTTACCTATGACCTTGCCTTTCTCGTCTCTTCACACTCGACTTGATAAAGGTATAAACTGATGTAAATTAAATTTTGACATGTGCCTTTTCAAAACAAACGCCAAAACTAGACACAACGACGTATAACTCCAATGTTGTTTTTGGGTTTGTGGACAAACTTAACATTGAGAATATAGAACAAACCATTTTACACAAAATATGTAAAACTTTTCATAATCGATCAGAAACTGAATTTATAGAAGCTTTTTAAAGTTGAAAATCTAGTTCATCAAGAAAACTTTAGTTGAAGTTACCGACAATATGGTAGTTCTGATTTATTAATTTACTTGTATGTTTTAATATACATTTCTTGGCTTCTGTACTCGATATGTGAAAGTTATTGTCAAAAAATTATAATGTTATGTATATGTATACATAACAAACTAATGTTATGTATATGTATACTTTACATAAGTGATAAAAACGGTAATCTGGTCCCCAATCATGAACTAACCGAAAGAGACAAAGAAAATAGTTTGAACCTGTGAAAAATCGGCCAAATAAAATTCAAAGTCACAAGTGCTGCCACCTGTTGCTGATTTATTTATTGACTAAATTTGTTCCATTTTCAGGTTGTTAGTGACGGGGTTGAAGTCTCCGAGATGTAGAAGTCACAACACAGATTATAAACAAAGGAGAAAAAACAAAACATTTCCACCACCAAAAATGATTGTTGGACAACGGTGAAAAAACAGACATTGGCATTGAGCAATGTGGTATATATAATATATAATATATATTATATATATATATATATATATATATATATATATATATATATATAGAGCAAAAATATACAGCATTACATAACATTATTTGTGTTATGTATTACTCAGTAATGCTGCAAGGCATCAGCTGCATAGCACTTTGTGGACATTCTTACTCCTTTATTCTTATCTGTGCAACAGACAGGTTCTTCTCTGTGCAACAGACAGGTGCTTGCATCACTTTATCACTGCAATATCCCTCACTTCCTGTTAATAGTAGCTGTTCTCCTTATCAACAGCACGGCTTTTATTTAAATATTCATATAAAATCCATTTCTTAAACATATTGGATGAACATAGAGGTGCAGGGGGGAGTTGTGTAAAATCCTGGTTGTGTCTCGGAGAGGCTGCAGGATCAAAATAAATTCAGTAGAATTTGTGGTTGCAATTCTTGCACCATGTCGTAGCTCAGTCGACTAAGGCAGGTCTGCGAGCTCTCAGACGTAGGTTCGAATCCTCGTCACGGCCTTGGGGATTTGTTTATATTAGGATTGAAATTTTCACGACTCTGATGCCAAATAATCGGAAATTTGTGTAACATTTGCAGGTAATTTTCATATTATTCAAATTTTTGTCGATACTTCAATTGTCTACACATGTATGATAATATACGAGATTTACATCAAGCTCTTGTTGCAAGGTAGAGTGATTGTAGTTAGCACGAGGTTTGCAACATGGCCAAGCTTCACAATATTGGCCGCAGGTTGCAACATGACCAAGCTTCACAACACTGGCCGCAGGTTGCAACATGACCAAGCTTCTCAACACTGGCCGCAGGTTGCAACATGACCAAGCTTCACAATATTGGCCGCAGGTTGCAACATGGCCAAGCTTCACAACACTGGCCGCAGGTTGCAACATGGCCAAGCTTCACAACACTGGCCGCAGGTTGCAACATGGCCAAGCTTCACAATATTGGCCGCAGGTTGCAACATGACCAAGCTTCACAACACTGGCCGCAGGTTGCAACATGACCAAGCTTCACAATATTGGCCGCAGGTTGCAACATGACCAAGCTTCACAACACTGGCCGCAGGTTGCAACATGACCAAGCTTCACAACACTGGCCGCAGGTTGCAACATGACCAAGCTTCACAACACTGGTTGCAGGTTGCAACATGACCAAGCTTCACAACACTGGTTGCAGGTTGCAACATGGCCAAGCTTCACAATATTGGCCGCAGGTTGCAACATGACCAAGCTTGACAACACTGGCCGCAGGTTGCAACATGACCAAGCTTCACAATATTGGCCGCAGGTTGCAACAGGACCAAGCTTCACAATATTGGCCGCAGGTTGCAACATGGCCAAGCTTCACAATATTGGCCGCAGGTTGCAACATGGCCAAGCTTCACAATATTGGCCGCAGGTTGCAACATGGCCAAGCTTCACGGGAATTACTGCAAGAAGCTGTTTTACCAACGGATTATTCCCCTGCAGTATTGCAAATAAGGTTTACATAATTGCATGATTGCACACAATGTTTGCTTCGTGGCATTAATGCATTGCAAGTTTGCAACGTGGCATTCAATCAAGCAATTATTCCTGGAAACCCTGTCATTGCAGACCAGTCATTCTCTGGACGTTAATATCCTTATACAAGCACCTGGTGTATGTGTCAAGCACCCTGGTGTATATGTCAAGCACCCTGGTGTATGTGTCAAGCACCTGGTGTATGTGTCAAGCACCCTGGTGTATGTGTCAAGCACCTGGTTTATGTGTCAAGCACCCTGGTGTATGTGTCAGGCACCCTGGTGTATGTGTCAAGCACCCTGGTGTATGTGTCAAGCACCCTGGTGTATGTGTCAGGCACCCTGGTGTATGTGTCAAGCACCCTGGTGTATGTGTCAGGCACCCTGGTGTATGTGTCAAGCACCCTGGTGTATGTGTCAAGCACCCTGGTGTATGTGTCAAGCACCTGGTGTATGTGTCAGGCACCCTGGTGTATGTGTCAGGCACCCTGGTGTATGTGTCAAGCACCCTGGTGTATGTGTCAAGCACCCTGGTGTATGTGTCAAGCACCCTGGTGTATGTGTCAGGCACCCTGGTGTATGTGTCAAGCACCCTGGTGTATGTGTCAAGCACCTGGTGTATGTGTCAAGCACCCTGGTGTATGTGTCAAGCACCCTGGTGTATGTGTCAAGCACCCTGGTGTATGTGTCAAGCACCCTGGTGTATGTGTCAAGCACCCTGGTGTATGTGTCAAGCACCCTGGTGTATGTGTCAGGCACCCTGGTGTATGTGTCAAGCACCCTGGTGTATGTGTCAAGCACCCTGGTGTATGTGTCAAGCACCTGGTGTATGTGTCAAGCACCCTGGTGTATGTGTCAGGCACCCTGGTGTATATGTCAAGCACCCTGGTGTATGTGTCAAGCACCCTGGTGTGTGTGTCAAGCACCTGGTGTATGTGTCAAGCACCTGGTGTATGTGTCAAGCACCCTGGTGTATATGTCAAGCACCCTGGTGTATGTGTCAAGCACCCTGGTGTATGTGTCAAGCACCCTGGTGTATGTGTCAAGCACCCTGGTGTATGTGTCAAGCACCCTGGTGTATGTGTCAAGCACCCTGGTGTATGTGTCAAGCACCCTGGTGTATGTGTCAAGCACCCTGGTGTATGTGTCAAGCACCCTGGTGTATGTGTCAAGCACCCTGGTGTATGTGTCAAGCACCCTGGTGTATGTGTCAAGCACCCTGGTGTATGTGTCAAGCACCCTGGTGTATGTGTCAAGCACCCTGGTGTATGTGTCAAGCACCCTGGTGTATGTGTCAAGCACCCTGGTGTATGTGTCAAGCACCCTGGTGTATGTGTCAAGCACCCTGGTGTATGTGTCAAGCACCCTGGTGTATGTGTCAAGCACCCTGGTGTATGTGTCAAGCACCCTGGTGTATGTGTCAAGCACCCTGGTGTATGTGTCAAGCACCCTGGTGTATGTGTCAGGCACCCTGGTGTATGTGTCAAGCACCCTGGTGTATGTGTCAAGCACCCTGGTGTATGTGTCAAGCACCCTGGTGTATGTGTCAAGCACCCTGGTGTATGTGTCAAGCACCTGGTGTATGTGTCAAGCACCCTGGTGTATGTGTCAAGCACCCTGGTGTATGTGTCAAGCACCCTGGTGCATGTGTCAAGCACCCTGGTGTATGTGTCAGGCACCCTGGTGTATGTGTCAAGCACCCTGGTGTATGTGTCAAGCACCCTGGTGTATGTGTCAAGCACCCTGGTGTATGTGTCAAGCACCCTGGTGTATGTGTCAAGCACCCTGGTGTATGTGTCAAGCACCCTGGTGTATGTGTCAAGCACCCTGGTGTATGTGTCAAGCACCCTGGTGTATGTGTCAAGCACCTGGTGTATGTGTCAAGCACCTGGTGTATGTGTGAAGCACCCTGGTGTATGTGTCAAGCACCTGGTGTATGTGTCAAGCACCTGGTGTATGTGTCAAGCACCCTGGTGTATGTGTCAAGCACCCTGGTGTATGTGTCAAGCACCTGGTGTATGTGTCAAGCACCATGGTGTATGGGTCAAGCACCCTGGTGTATGTGTCAAGCACCCTGGTGTATGTGTCAAGCACCCTGGTGTATGTGTCAAGCACCCTGGTGTATGTGTCAAGCACCCTGGTGTATGTGTCAAGCACCCTGGTGTATGTGTCAAGCACCCTGGTGTATGTGTCAAGCACCCTGGTGTATGTGTCAAGCACCCTGGTGTATGTGTCAAGCACCCTGGTGTATGTGTCAAGCACCTAGTGTATGTGTCAAGCACCCTGGTGTATGTGTCAAGCACCCTGGTGTATATGTCAAGCACCCTGGTGTATGCATGTATAAATCAATGCTTCAGAAGGAGGATACTCACCTACATCAGTACGATAGCTGCAGCATTACCAACGATACCTGTAGACGTGTGTGTGTGTGTGGGGACCGGGCCGCCCCGCTACAGTACCCTGACGGTCCAAGCATGGCGATGCAGCCTTCAAGCAGAGATAATTGAAACATTTTATTTGCATTTGGAGAAAGACTTTGTTGGCTTAAATTTAAATGTGATCTCGCTCATTTATTCCCCTAGTTGTGCTTGCGGGGGTTGAGCTCTGGCTCTTTGGTCCCGCCTCTCAACGGCCAATTGAAGGAAATTCACTTTGTCAACAGATCTTCACTTACGAGAAATATATCAATAATTTAGAGCATTAAATACCACTAGAGGCCAGTGACATTTGGCTCCTGATATTTGACTGTATTACTGAATTAAAAGAAATCATATAGTAAGAGAATAACTAGAAAATATGCAGCAAGAGAAAGAGAACTCGAGAGGAAGTCACTTCAGTAAATTATGGATGAAGTCAAACGAAGCTATAGAGGCTCAAGAGTGACACATAGAACATTAAGTTAGAGGAAATACATCAACTCATGATTCAACAGACAATACAAAACTAAAACTAAAATAAAGGAGTGGACACAATACAAAGAACTAATAGAGGAAAACAGGAAAATATACAACAGAGCTAGGAACGATTACATTAAAGTGTTAGAAACTACAAAAAAATAAGAAAATACCATTGCATTCAAAGTCAAGAAACCACCCAAGTTACAACATGTTCATTCACTGACATTTTTCCTTCATGTAAGACTAAGTGAAAAGATTAAGCAAGACGGAAGCAGAACTTGAAGGTACTTTACGAGGAGCTGAACACCAGCGTCCGCGCTGTGTTCACAACTGAGCCTGAACCCTGGGAGAGGAGAGAAGATAACGATACCAGCAAATATTAAGATAGCAATGAGACAACACCAAGCCTAACTTGGGAAGCATCATGATAGCATCAGCAGCATCAGATGTGACTCTTCCAGTGGTCACATCTCCCAGGATGTGACAAGACACATGACTACAATACCATTTAGATCACTGTACACTGAGTACCTAAGCCCAGCCCTAGAGTATGCCGGCCCAGCCTGGACCCCGTCTAAACAGAACATAACGTAACGTAATGTTCAAAAATTTATAACGCGGCTCGTCTCAGAATTGCGAAGGATGCTGTGTGCAGAAAGACAGAAATAACTAGAGATAAAATGTCTTTATGCGAGATAAAAGAGAACGGGAGCTGTCAGCGGGGAAAGCGCCAAGCCATTACGACTATATAGCACTGGGAAGGGTCAGGATAAGGATTTGGGATGGGACGGGGGGGGGGGGGGGAGGGGAAGGAATGGTGCCCAACCACTTGGACGGTCGGGGATTGAACGCCGACCTGCATGAAGCGAGACCGTCGCTCTACCGTCCACCCCAAGTGGTTGGGAAGATAAGAGAGAAATCAGTGAATCACATCATTGAAGGAGCATTACAAGTTTATATACTACATTCTCTGTTCATAAACGTAATGAGTTCCAAAGTGTCATCAATACCTTTAATACGTCCAAAGGGATTAAAATAAGAGGACTGAGTGAGAAAAAAGAACTATAGAACCTGCGAACATTCAATGGGAAGTAATGTTAAGTTCCAAAACTCCCACGTCAGGAACACAACAGCTGACGGCAGTACGAAATCGGTTTTAAACATGTTTCTTTGTGGAAGATCAACAAAAGAACCAACTTTGTAAGGGAACACAGACGACACTTTTTGAAGATTTAACAGAAAAGCTGAATTGCTTTTAAGCAGATAACAATATCCCAATAAAGGGAAAATAATTTAAACAGAGACAGAGAAGAAGTAGGGAAGCTGACGCGATAATATCACAATGAAAAACTGTAAGTGAAACAAAAACTCAAACATGAAAACAACCAAAAATACTTTTCACATATGTAAAATCAAAATAAAAAATCTCCACCAGTATTGGACCTATAATAAAAAAAAATTGACAAACAAATTATTGATCTCCAAAACAAACAGAACGAGGCAAAGTTTAGAACACTGATAAACACTATGAAAGTTGATGATCATGAAAGCTTCATGAACGCTGGCCAAAACTGTGTCACTGTAACACAGCTAAACACAGCACACTTGGGAAGAGAAAGTGACAACGTGCCCAGAAGCTCAGCCCGTGGTTCCGACTCCTGGAATGTCATATTTCTAAAGAAATGTAAAGTAGCAGTAGCAAGAGTGTTCTGTGTAATAAGGAGAAAATGCTTGGATTCAGAGGAGATACCAGAAGCACTTAATCAGCAGACACAGTTCTGGTGACCGAGGGAGGCAGCAACGTACTTTAACACACTATAGACTGGACGCACTAACATCATATTTTCTTGAGGATATCTTGAGATGATTTCGGGGCTTAGTGCCCCCGCGGCCCGGTCCTTGACCAGGCCTCTATCCCCAGGAAGCAGCCCGTGACAGCTGACTAGCTCCCAGGTACATATTTACTGCTAGGTAACATAGGCATCAGGGTGAAAGAAACTCTGCCCATTGTTTCTCGCCGGCGCCCGGGATCGAACCCAGGACCACAGGATCACGCGTCCAGTGTTCTGTCCGCTCAGCCACCGGCTCCCTGACGCAAGGTTTTTTGAAAGAGTGATCAGGAATCAGACCAATGATCCGAGTAAGGTCAGTAGAACTTCCGGTTGCAATTGCTTTTACCATGTCGTAGCTCAGTCGATTAAGGCAGTGTCTGGGATCCTCTCGGACGTAGGTTCGAATCCTCGCCACGGCCCTTGTGGATTTATTCATCAGGAATCAGATTTTCAGTTTCATAGAAAACAATGATATTTACCACCCAGGTCAACATGACAGTTGCCAAAATCATGGATGCAGTAGAAGGAAGCTTTAATACAGCTGTGATACAGTCTTTGTAAAGGCATTTGATAAAGTTGACCAGACCACCACTAGAAGGTGAAGGGACGACGACGTTTCGGTCCGTCCTGGACCATTCTCAAGTCGATTGTGACACAATCGACTTGAGAATGGTCCAGGACGGACCGAACGTGGTCGTCCCTTCACCTTCTAATGTGTGGTCTGGTCAGCATACTTTAGCCACGTTATTGTGACTCATCGCCTGCGCATTTGATAAATACGTTCGGGTGAGATCCCTTATACTTAGATTAGTACGAATAACAGGTAAAAACTGGGCAAGGGATATTCAGTTTCCTGTCAAACACAGTACACAGAGTAACAGTGAAAACGAACAAAGTTCAAGCACAGTGAAATGCTCTGTACCTCAGGACACAGTCCTCGCACCTCTGAGTTTTCTCCTCATATCAGACATGGGAAAAAAACATAAGTTACAGCTTAGTATTTTCCTGTTCGATTTTGTAGCTGAAAACTGCATAATATTCAACAGTCATCAGTTGTAGGTATTTAAGTATAGTATTAATGAATAATATAAACGACACAATCTGATTGTGTCATGGACAGGATACAAGACACAATCAGATTTAGACAAAGAAGGAAAAATCACGTAAATAATCTGGGTACAATAATATCAGATAACCAATCGTTCAGTGATCATACCAAAGCGAATATAGCATCAACTAGGAAAATGAAAGGATAGATTACGGAACCTTTATATCATGGACGCCACAACAATGCTACTTTTCATATCACTTATGTTCTCTAGCCTTGAGGACTGCTCGCTACTCGCTCCCTTTTTTAAAACAGGAGACATTACTGAAGTAGAGGCAGTATAGAGAAGATGTTCGGCAAGCATAGACACGACAAACAACCTTAACTATCGAGAATACTTTAAGCCATCAAAATGTTCTCTCTAGAAAGGAGACAAAAAAAAGAGAGAGAAAAAAAAAATACGGATCATAAAAATATGTACATGAATTATATTGGAAGACTAGATGACAAATTTGCATAGTAAAATAACAACTTAATGGAGCGAAAGATACGGAAGGAAATGCAGAATAGAGCCAGTCAGGAGTAGAGGTGCGATAGGCACAGAGAACACTGTCTGAAGATCAGAGGTCCGCGGCTGTTCAACCCCCTCAAAAGGTAATGCTGGAACAAGGTATAAGTGTGCAAGAGGAAATCAGACAGGTTCATGTAAGTCGTACCAGATCTATAACGGGTTTGCAATGGATATGGGGCCCTGCGAGATGCTTCAAGCAACAGCCTGTTGGACCAAATTATCCCAAGTGAAGTCTAACCCCAAACCGGACTGTGGGAGTAGAAGAGCTCACAGAACCCACTCCAGGTATAAAGTTAGGAGTTCACACACCAGGGGGGGGGGGGGCAAGAACACAGTCCCGCTCCTGTGCCAGGTAAGTCCACTACGGGCTCACCATAGCCCGTGCTACTTGCCCCGCTCCTGTGCCAGGTAAGTCCACTACGGGCTCGCCATAGCCCGTGCTACTTGCCCCGCTCCTGTGCCAGGTAAGTCCACTACGGGCTCGCCATAGCCCGTGCTACTTGCCCCGCTCCTGTGTCAGGTAAGTCCACTACAGGCTCACCATAGCCCGTGCTACTTGCCCCCGCTCCTGTGCCAGGTAAGTCCACTACGGGCTCACCATAGCCCGTGCTACTTGCCACTCTCCTGTGCCGGGTAAGTCCACTACGGGCTCACCATAGCCCGTGCTACTTGCCCCGCTCCTGTGCCAGGTAAGTCCACTACGGGCTCACCATAGCCCGTGCTACTTGCCCCGCTCCTGTGTCAGGTAAGTCCACTACAGGCTCACCATAGCCCGTGCTACTTGCCCCGCTCCTGTGCCAGGTAAGTCCACTACGGGCTCACCATAGCCCGTGCTACTTGCCACTCTCCTGTGCCGGGTAAGTCCACTACGGGCTCACCATAGCCCGTGCTACTTGCCCCGCTCCTGTGCCAGGTAAGTCCACTACGGGCTCACCATAGCCCGTGCTACTTGCCTCGCTCCTGTGCCAGGTAAGTCCACTACGGGCTCACCAAAGCCCGTGCTACTTGCCACCGCTCTTGTGCCAGGTAAGTCCACTACGGGCTCACCATAGCCCGTGCTACTTGCCCCACTCCTGTGCCAGGTAAATCCACTACGGGCTCACCATAGCCCGTGCTACTTGCCCCACTCCTGTGCCAGGTAATCCACTACGGGCTCACCATAGCCCGTGCTACTTGCCCGCTCCTGTGCCGGTAAGTCCACTACGGGCTCACCATAGCCCGTGCTACTCGCCCCGCTCCTGTGCCAGGTAAGTCCACTACGGGCTCACCACAGCCCGTGCTACTTGGAACCTGTTCCGAGTAGCTGAATCTATAACAACAACATCAGGGGGGGAGGGGAGATGGGTGGTATTAACCTCCGTTATTAGTATTAATGAAGCCATCAATAATTAAGGTAATTATTAATGGCCTTGCATCAGAGATGTGAGGAACGGTACAAGGAGAGCTGAGGCGGCCGACCAAGACCTTATAAGACACCCTGGATGACTGTGTACGGGTCAAGGTCCGAGGTCACAGTGGGTGCTGTTGCCAGATTAAGGGTCAGTCAAGGGCACCTGATATCTGTCCCCTGGCATGCTTGGCCCGCGTCCCTTGACAAGCTGATATCGTCCCACTGGGGGAGGGAGGGAGGTGGGTGGCTTGAGTGTGGGTGTGTGGGTGTGTGTGGGCGGGTGGAGGTTTCTCACTATAATTGTGCTTGCAGAGGTTGAGCTTCGGCTCTTGGGTCCCGCCTCTGAACTTTCCGTCAACTGGTGTACAGGTTCTTGAGTTTCTTCACTTTTAGGGCACTCAGAAGAACAAATGGTGTGACGTGGTGTACTACTCTGGCTAGACAACCTGTCTTTGCCTGACAAAGATTTCATTGTAATTTTGAACATTGTAATCCATTTTTACCTAACTCTTGTGTCTTACAGCGACGAGTCTTACAGCTTATTTTCTCTAAGCATCTGAACTGTGTGTGAGTGTGAGTGTGAGTGAGAGTGAGAGTGTGAGTGACTCCATAAGGACTCCACGCTGGGGCGTAACGTTGACATACACAAGATCCTGAGGGAATTCTTACACGGGTTAGAAAAGCCAGTTGTTGCCTTGGACAAGCTTGAAGGAGTTCTGGGAGTTCTTCTACTCCCCAAGCCCGGCCCGAGGCCAGGCTTGACTTGTGAGAGTTTGGTCCACCAGGCTGTTGCTTGGAGCAGCCCGCAAGCCCACATACCCACCACAGCCTGGGTGGTCCGGCACTCCTTGGAGGAAACAATCCAGTTTTTCTTGAAGATGTCCACGGTTGTTCCGGCAATATTTCTTATAGTTGCTGGGAGGACGTTGAACAACCGTGGACCTCTGATGTTCATGCAGTGTTCTCTGATTGTGCCTATGGCACCTCTGCTCTTCACTGGTTCTATTCTGCATTTTTTCCATATCGTTCACTCCAGTACGTTGTTATTTTACTGTGTAGATTTGGGACCTGGCTCTCCAGTATTTTCCATGTGTATATTATTTGGTATATCTCTCGTCTCCTTTCTAGTGAGCACATTTGGAGAGCTTTGAGACGATCCCAATAATTTAGGTGCTTTATCTCGTCTATGCGTGCCGTATATGTTCTCTGTATTCCCTCATTTTCAGCAATCTCTCCTGCTCTGAAGGGGGGAAGTGAGTACTGAGCAGTACTCAAGACGGGACAACACAAGTGAAGCTAAGCCAAGCTTGGCCAAGCCACACACGTGGCCACTTGTTCACTCTTGCACACACATGGCCACTTCTACACAGTTTCAATTGTAAATATGATAGAGCCCAATAGGCTCAGGAATCTATACACTGCTTGACTGACAGTTGAGAGGCGGGACCAAAGAGCCAGAACTCATCCCCCGCAAGCACAACTAGGTGAGTACACACACACACACACACACACACACACACACACACACACACACACACACACACACACACACACACACACACACACACCTGTTTTCCTTACCATTCTGAAAATAATTTATAATAATTCAAATCATTCCCCAGTATCACCAAATATTTACATAGGAAAATCTTTTTAAAAATGTATGATAAACTTGACATAAAGTCTCGACAACACAACTAATAATAAAAAGAACTCAAACAATGAAAGAATTTTCAAGCGTCATAAATCAGCTTAAGGAATTTCCTCAGCAAAGTCTGAAAAAAATAAAATTAAAGCTTAGTTCTGTACTCAATAATACATAGTCGTGTGTATGAGTTGTATGGCAAGAATTATAGGTACTGAGGGCAGTATATTATTATGTATAATCTGGAGAGGGTGTGTGTGTGTGTGTGTGTGTGTGTGTGTGTGTGCGTGTGTGTGTGTGTGTGTGTGTGTGTGTGCGTGTGTGTGTGCGTGTGTGTGTGTGTGTGTGTGTGTGTGTGTGTGTGTGTGTGTGTGTGTGTGTGTGTGAGTGACGGCCAGTGGTGTATGTGTTTGTCTTATTGTTAAGATCCCCCCCCCTCCTTCCCCCCCCCTAGGGGGCGGGTCCTCCCGGGATGGGGATGGTCACTCCCGCAAGTAACCTGTCAGTCTCTGGCTCTAGGTCACTCACCCAGGTCACTCACACAGGTCACTCGCCCAGGTCACTCGCCCAGGTCACTCACCCAGGTCACTCACCTTGGTCATTCACCCAGGTCACTCACCCAGGTCACTCAACCAGGTCACTCAACCAGGTCATTCGCCCAGGTCACTCACCTTGGTCACTCACCCAGGTCACTCGCCCAGGTCACTCACCCAGGTCACTCACCTTGGTCATTCACCCAGGTCACTCGCCCAGGTCACTCGCCCAGGTCACTCACCTTGGTCATTCACCCAGGTCACTCACCTTGGTCATTCACCCAGGTCACTCACCCAAGTCACTCACCCAGGTCACTCCCCCAGGTCACTCCCCCAGGTCACTCACGCAGGTAACTCGACCATGGCACAGTGCCTATCACTATACCTAAGGGAAGCTCCGTATTCCTCACTGACTTACCAGCTGCTCAGACACCGGAGCTGAAGGATTGGTTCTTACGACGGCGTTGAAATCACCAGAGGACCCCTATGTGTATACTCAGCGAGGTATACTCTACGGGATATACAGGTTATCTGACGTGTTTGGTGTGTGTGTGTGCGCGCGCGCGTGTGCGTGTGTGTGTGTGTGTGTGTGTGTGTGTGTGTGTGTGTGTGTGTGTGTGTGTGTGTGTGTGTGTGTGTGGGTCCTCTCCCAGCATCATGGGTCCTCTCCCAGCATCACGGGTCCTCTCCCAGCATCACGGGTCCTCTCCCAGCATCACGGGTCCTCTCCCAGCATCACGGGTCCTCTTCCAGCATCACGGGTCCTCTCCCAGCATCACGGGTCCTCTCCCAGCATCACGGGTCCTCTCCCAGCATCACGGGTCCTCTCCCAGCATCACGGGTCCTCTCCCAGCATCACGGGTCCTCTCCCAGCATCACGGGTCCTCTCCCAGCATCACGGGTCCTCTCCCAGCATCACGGGTCCTCTCCCAGCATCACGGGTCCTCTCCCAGCATCACGGGTCCTCTCCCAGCATCACGGGTTCTCTCCCAGCATCACGGGTCCTCTCTCAGCATCACGGGTCCTCTCCCAGCATCATGGGTCCTCTCCCAGCATCACGGGTCCTCTCCCAGCATCAAGGGTCCTCTCCCAGCATCACGGGTCCTCTCCCAGCATCACGGGTCCTCTCCCAGCATCACGGGTCCTCTCCCAGCATCACGGGTCCTCTCCCAGCATCATGGGTCCTCTCCCAGCATCATGGGTCCTCTCCCAGCATCATGGGTCCTCTCCCAGCATCACGGGTCCTCTCCCAGCATCACGGGTCCTCTCCCAGCATCACGGGTCCTCTCCCAGCATCACGGGTCCTCTCCCAGCATCACGGGTCCTCTCCCAGCATCACGGGTCCTCTCCCAGCATCACGGGTCCTCTCCCAGCATCATGGGTCCTCTCCCAGCATCACGGGTCCTCTCCCAGCATCACGGGTCCTCTCCCAGCATCACGGGTCCTCTCCCAGCATCACAGGTCCTCTCCCAGCATCATGGGTCCTCTCCCAGCATCAGCATCTCACGTTATCTCCTCCATGTCCGACGATGCTCAAGTGACCCCACAATTAACTCTTTGGATTGGATATAATTAAATCCAAATTTCTAATTATCTCGAGAGGTCGTAAAAGGAACTTACAAGTTTGTGAATATGAATGAAGAGGACGGAGCCGAGGCGTCACCTCCCAGGGTTCGCACCCAAGATCTTTCACCAGCTCAACGCTCACTAATGGCAAGATATTCTTTATATTTTGCGGGTTTCAAATTTCGCACATTATATATATACATATATATACAACACAATACAACACACCACAATACAACACACCACAATACAACACCACCACAATACAACACACCACCACAATACAACACACCACCACAATACAACACACCACCACAATACATATATATATATATATATATATATATATATATATATATATATATATATATATATATATATATATATATATTTGGAAGCAGTCTTTCTTGGAAACATATGTTGTATAATATAAACGAAAGGGTAATATTAATGTTTCTAAAAAGACTCTTTTCAATGTTTTGTAATATATTACAAAAACAAGAAAACGGCCAACCAACTCATGAAGAACTCGCCAGACACCAAGCAGAACGCCTTGAAAGAGACCAACGTCGTCTATGCCTTCACATGCCCACTTGGGGACTGTCAGCCCCAAAGATCTCAGTATATTGGCAAGACAACAACATCTCTCTGTCTCTCTAGGAGATTAACAATGCATAAGCAACAGGGCTCCATCAAGGAGCATATAATCTCTACTCACAACCAGACCACCACCAGAGACATCTTAACAAGCAATACTGAAATAATCGACAGGTATAACGACAACAGAAGACTCGACATCAGCGAGGCCCATAACATCAAACAGTCAAGCCCAGTAATCAACAACCAGTTAACACATAATTACATACTAGCCACTTCAAGACCCCGAGCCAACACAGAGACAGGATCCAATGACCCTGCCTTAGAAACACAAGCAGCCACAAGAACATAAGCTGATTATGTTGATGCATGTAATACCCTATCAATATCCCCTACTTTCAGCGCCGTGGAGAGGGGGGACCTGCTGCCTGGGTAACAGCTTCTCCCCCGATTCAACCTACCCTGGCTTTGCGCCCTGGTGAGGCCACTCCAGACCGACAACCAGAGCGCAACTCCATAGTCTCCTGAGACTGATGGATGCCTACTATGTACTATGTATCCCCTATGGTATGCCATTCATCAACTTGTTCTGTACCACCTCACCTAAACAGAATGTTCGCCTGTGCTAAGCATGGTAAAATAGTCTTTGAGAATGTAAGGAACGACCTTGATAAACGCATCTCCAGGCGTCAGACCAAAAATAAAGTGTGAACATGAACTTTGGAGAGCTAATTTTTCAACTCCACCCAACAGTGAAGAAAACCATTAGAAACATTGAAAATATTCGTGTTAGAATCATTAATCATTGACCCTATCGGTCAATTCCACATTATATATATACACAATATATCATCACGACCACACCAGACCTCGTCGTCCACACCTCACCACACACCAGAAAAAATAGTGCTTGTCTCATTTGTATTCGAGCGAGGTGTTGAGGTGAGCCCAAATGTTTCACCCGCACCATAGGCCCTCTCAGGCGTCGTAAGTCGAGGATTTGTTTATTTACTCGAGGAATACAAACTTATTGCTTGTATAATACACCCAGGATACAAGCCTTTGCCACGTATGATGTATGTGTGTGTGTTATACACAGGAATGAAGCAATAAAGAAGATAGAGTGGTCTCTGGCTTCACAAGGTGATCATCAGGGTGGTAACGTTTGGGCACTAATTGACTAACACTCCATAAACAATTGTGTTGGCCCCGACATTTCACCTCATCCCATTTCTCTGAGGGCCCTCTGCAAGATTCCCGTCCATTGAGGGCCCTATGCTGGGGCCTATTCTATGTGGCTAACTGCGCAGATATTCATTTTACTGGGGGCCCTGTACACTGACCTCTTGCAGTGGGGCCCTGAACAGGGACCTCCTCCAGTGAGAGACTATTGTGTGAGGGCCCTGTGTGAGGGCCCCTGTGTGAGGGCCCCTGTGTGAGGGCCCCTGTGTGAGGGCCCCTGTGTGAGGGCCCCTGTGTGAGGGCCCCTGTGTGAGGGCCCCTGTGTGAGGGCCCCTGTGTGAGGGCTCCTGTGTGAGGGCCCCTGTGTGAGGGCCCCTGTGTGAGGGCCCCTGTGTGAGGGCCCTGTGTGAGGGCCCTGTGTGAGGGCTCCTGTGTGAGGGCCCCTGTGTGAGGGCCCCTGTGTGAGGGCCCCTGTGTGAGGGCCCCAGTGTGAGGGCCCCTGTGTGAGGGCCCCTGTGTGAGGGCCCCAGTGTGAGGGCCCCTGTGTGAGGGCCCCTGTGTGAGGGCCCCTGTGTGAGGGCCCCTGTGGACAACGAGCATGATTCCCTAACTCTTCACTCCGTCCTGGTGCCCCTAACTCTGTGCCCACATGCCCTGGCAAGTGGTGTAGGAGCAGGACCTTTCCTTGATAAATGACCTCGCCTGCTGGTCCACTCCTGCAGGTAGCCCGGCCATCAGCCCTGCTGGTCCACTCCTGCAGGTAGCCCGGCCATCAGCCCTACTGGTCCACTCCTGCAGGTAGCCCGGCCATCAGTCCTGCTGGTCCACTCCTGCAGGTAGCCCGGCCATCAGTCCTGCTGGTCCACTCCTGCAGGTAGCCCGGCCATCAGCCCTGCTGGTCCACTCCTGCAGGTAGCCCGGCCATCAGTCCTGCTGGTCCACTCCTGCAGGTAGCCCGGCCATCAGTCCTGCTGGTCCACTCCTGCAGGTAGCCCGGCCATCAGCCCTGCTGGTCCACTCCTGCAGGTAGCCCGGCCATCAGCCCTGCTGGTCCACTCCTGCAGGTAGCCCGGCCATCAGTCCTGCTGGTCCACTCCTGCAGGTAGCCCGGCCATCAGTCCTGCTGGTCCACTCCTGCAGGTAGCCCGGCCATCAGCCCTGCTGGTCCACTCCTGCAGGTAGCCCGGCCATCAGTCCTACTGGTCCACTCCTGCAGGTAGCCCGGCCATCAGTCCTGCTGGTCCACTCCTGCAGGTAGCCCGGCCATCAGCCCTGCTGGTCCACTCCTGCAGGTAGCCCGGCCATCAGTCCTGCTGGTCCACTCCTGCAGGTAGCCCGGCCATCAGTCCTGCTGGTCCACTCCTGCAGGTAGCCCGGCCATCAGCCCTACTGGTCCACTCCTGCAGGTAGCCCGGCCATCAGTCCTGCTGGTCCACTCCTGCAGGTAGCCCGGCCATCAGTCCTGCTGGTCCACTCCTGCAGGTAGCCCGGCCATCAGTCCTGCTGGTCCACTCCTGCAGGTAGCCCCGCCATCAGGCCTGCTGGTCCACTCCTGCAGGTAGCCCGGCCATCAGTCCTGCTGGTCCACTCCTGCAGGTAGCCCCGCCATCAGTCCTGCTGGTCCACTCCTGCAGGTAGCCCGGCCATCAGTCCTGCTGGTCCACTCCTGCAGGTAGCCCGGCCATCAGCCCTGCTGGTCCACTCCTGCAGGTAGCCCGGCCATCAGTCCTGCTGGTCCACTCCTGCAGGTAGCCCTGCCATCAGCCCTGCTGGTCCACTCCTGCAGGTAGCCCGGCCATCAGCCCTACTGGTCCACTCCTGCAGGTAGCCCGGCCATCAGCCCTGCTGGTCCACTCCTGCAGGTAGCCCGGCCATCAGCCCTACTGGTCCACTCCTGCAGGTAGCCCGGCCATCAGCCCTACTGGTCCACTCCTGCAGGTAGCCCGGCCATCAGCCCTGCTGGTCCACTCCTGCAGGTAGCCCGGCCATCAGCCCTACTGGTCCACTCCTGCAGGTAGCCCGGCCATCAGCCCTGCTGGTCCACTCCTGCAGGTAGCCCGGCCATCAGCCCTACTGGTCCACTCCTGCAGGTAGCCCGGCCATCAGCCCTGCTGGTCCACTCCTGCAGGTAGCCCGGCCATCAGCCCTACTGGTCCACTCCTGCAGGTAGCCCGGCCATCAGCCCTACTGGTCCACTCCTGCAGGTAGCCCGGCCATCAGCCCTGCTGGTCCACTCCTGCAGGTAGCCCGGCCATCAGCCCTACTGGTCCACTCCTGCAGGTAGCCCGGCCATCAGCCCTACTGGTCCACTCCTGCAGGTAGCCCGGCCATCAGCCCTACTGGTCCACTCCTGCAGGTAGCCCCGCCATCAGTCCTGCTGGTCCACTCCTGCAGGTAGCCCTGCCATCAGCCCTGCTGGTCCACTCCTGCAGGTAGCCCTGCCATCAGCCCTGCTGGTCCACTCCTGCAGGTAGCCCGGCCATCAGCCCTACTGGTCCACTCCTGCAGGTAGCCCGGCCATCAGCCCTACTGGTCCACTCCTGCAGGTAGCCCCGCCATCAGTCCTGCTGGTCCACTCCTGCAGGTAGCCCTGCCATCAGTCCTGCTGGTCCACTCCTGCAGGTAGCCCGGCCATCAGCCCTGCTGGTCCACTCCTGCAGGTAGCCCGGCCATCAGTCCTGCTGGTCCACTCCTGCAGGTAGCCCGGCCATCAGCCCTGCTGGTCCACTCCTACAGGTAGCCCGGCCATCAGTCCTGCTGGTCCACTCCTGCAGGTAGCCCGGCCATCAGCCCTACTGGTCCACTCCTGCAGGTAGCCCGGCCATCAGTTCTGCTGGTCCACTCCTGCAGGTAGCCCGGCCATCAGCCCTGCTGGTCCACTCCTGCAGGTAGCCCGGCCATCAGCCCTGCTGGTCCACTCCTGCAGGTAGCCCTGCCATCAGTCCTGCTGGTCCACTCCTGCAGGTAGCCCGGCCATCAGCCCTGCTGGTCCACTCCTACAGGTAGCCCGGCCATCAGTCCTGCTGGTCCACTCCTGCAGGTAGCCCGGCCATCAGCCCTACTGGTCCACTCCTGCAGGTAGCCCGGCCATCAGTTCTGCTGGTCCACTCCTGCAGGTAGCCCGGCCATCAGCCCTACTGGTCCACTCCTGCAGGTAGCCCGGCCATCAGTCCTGCTGGTCCACTCCTGCAGGTAGCCCGGCCATCAGCCCTACTGGTCCACTCCTGCAGGTAGCCCTGCCATCAGTTCTGCTGGTCCACTCCTGCAGGTAGCCCGGCCATCAGCCCTGCTGGTCCACTCCTGCAGGTAGCCCGGCCATCAGCCCTGCTGGTCCACTCCTGCAGGTAGCCCGGCCATCAGCCCTGCTGGTCCACTCCTACAGGTAGCCCGGCCATCAGTCCTGCTGGTCCACTCCTGCAGGTAGCCCGGCCATCAGCCCTACTGGTCCACTCCTGCAGGTAGCCCGGCCATCAGTTCTGCTGGTCCACTCCTGCAGGTAGCCCGGCCATCAGCCCTGCTGGTCCATCTTGCAGGTAGCCCGGCCATCAGTCCTGCTGGTCCACTCCTGCAGGTAGCCCGGCCATCAGCCCTGCTGGTCCACTCCTGCTGGTCCACTCCTGCTGGTCCACTCCTGCAGGTAGCCCTGCCATCAGTCCTGCTGGTCCATCTTGCAGGTAGCCCTGCCATCAGTCCTGCTGGTCCACTCCTGCAGGTAGCCCTGCCATCAGTCCTGCTGGTCCACTCCTGCAGGTAGCCCTGCCATCAGTCCTGCTGGTCCACTCCTGCAGGTAGCCCTGCCATCAGTCCTGCTGGTCCACTCCTGCTGGTAGCCCTGCCATCAGTCCTGCTGGTCCACTCCTGCTGGTCCACTCCTGCAGGTAGCCCGGCCATCAGTCCTGCTGGTCCACTCCTGCTGGTCCACTCCTGCAGGTAGCCCTGCCATCAGTCCTGCTGGTCCACTCCTGCTGGTCCACTCCTGCAGGTAGCCCGGCCATCAGTCCTGCTGGTCCACTCCTGCAGGTAGCCCGGCCATCAGTCCTGCTGGTCCACTCCTGCAGGTAGCCCGGCCATCAGCCCTGCTGGTCCACTCCTGCAGGTAGCCCGGCCATCAGTCCTGCTGGTCCACTCCTGCAGGTAGCCCGGCCATCAGTCCTGCTGGTCCACTCCTGCAGGTAGCCCGGCCATCAGTCCTGCTGGTCCACTCCTGCAGGTAGCCCGGCCATCAGTCCTGCTGGTCCACTCCTGCTGGTCCACTCCTGCAGGTAGCCCTGCCATCAGTCCTGCTGGTCCATCTTGCAGGTAGCCCGGCCATCAGCCCTGCTGGTCCATCTTGCAGGTAGCCCGGCCATCAGCCCTGCTGGTCCACTCTTGCAGGTAGCCCGGCCATCAGTCCTGCTGGTCCACTCCTGCAGGTAGCCCGGCCATCAGTCCTGCTGGTCCATCTTGCAGGTAGCCCGGCCATCAGCCCTGCTGGTCCATCTTGCAGGTAGCCCGGCCATCAGTCCTGCTGGTCCATCTTGCAGGTAGCCCGGCCATCAGCCCTGCTGGTCCACTCTTGCAGGTAGCCCGGCCATCAGTCCTGCTGGTCCACTCCTGCTGGTAGCCCGGCCATCAGTCCTGCTGGTCCACTCCTGCAGGTAGCCCGGCCATCAGTCCTGCTGGTCCACTCCTGCAGGTAGCCCGGCCATCAGCCCTGCTGGTCCACTCCTGCTGGTAGCCCTGCCATCAGTCCTGCTGGTCCACTCCTGCAGGTAGCCCGGCCATCAGTCCTGCTGGTCCACTCCTGCAGGTAGCCCGGCCATCAGTCCTGCTGGTCCACTCCTGCATGTAGCCCGGCCATCAGCCCTGCTGGTCCACTCCTGCAGGTAGCCCGGCCATCAGCCCTACTGGTCCACTCCTGCTGGTAGCCCGGCCATCAGCCCTGCTGGTCCATCTTGCAGGTAGCCCGGCCATCAGCCCTGCTGGTCCACTCCTGCAGGTAGCCCGGCCATCAGCCCTGCTGGTCCACTCCTGCTGGTAGCCCGGCCATCAGCCCTGCTGATCCATCTTGCAGGTAGCCCGGCCATCAGCCCTGCTGGTCCACTCCTGCAGGTAGCCCGGCCATCAGCCCTACTGGTCCACTCCTGCTGGTAGCCCGGCCATCAGTCCTGCTGGTCCACTCTTGCAGGTAGCCCGGCCATCAGCCCTGCTGGTCCACTCCTGCAGGTAGCCCGGCCATCAGCCCTGCTGGTCCACTCCTGCAGGTAGCCCGGCCATCAGCCCTGCTGGTCCACTCCTGCTGGTAGCCCTGCCATCAGCCCTGCTGGTCCACTCTTGCAGGTAGCCCGGCCATCACCCTACTGGTCCACTCCTGCTGGTAGCCCTGCCATCAGCCCTGCTGGTCCACTTGCAGGTAGCCCGGCCATCAGCCCTGCTGGTCCACTCCTGCTGGTAGCCCGGCCATCAGCCCTGCTGGTCCACTCCTGCAGGTAGCCCGGCCATCAGCCCTGCTGGTCCACTCCTGCAGGTAGCCCGGCCATCAGCCCTGCTGGTCCACTCCTGCAGGTAGCCCGGCCATCAGCCCTGCTGGTCCACTCCTGCAGGTAGCCCTGCCATCAGTCCTGCTGGTCCACTCCTGCTGGTCCACTCCTGCAGGTAGCCCTGCCATCAGTCCTGCTGGTCCACTCCTGCAGGTAGCCCGGCCATCAGTCCTGCTGGTCCACTCCTGCAGGTAGCCCGGCCATCAGTCCTGCTGGTCCACTCCTGCTGGTCCACTCCTGCAGGTAGCCCTGCCATCAGTCCTGCTGGTCCACTCCTGCAGGTAGCCCTGCCATCAGTCCTGCTGGTCCACTCCTGCAGGTAGCCCCGCCATCAGTCCTGCTGGTCCACTCCTGCTGGTCCACTCCTGCAGGTAGCCCTGCCATCAGTCCTGCTGGTCCACTCCTGCAGGTAGCCCGGCCATCAGTCCTGCTGGTCCACTCCTGCAGGTAGCCCGGCCATCAGCCCTACTGGTCCACTCCTGCAGGTAGCCCTGCCATCAGTCCTACTGGTCCACTCCTGCAGGTAGCCCGGCCATCAGCCCTGCTGGTCCACTCCTGCAGGTAGCCCGGCCATCAGCCCTGCTGGTCCACTCCTGCAGGTAGCCCTGCCATCAGTCCTGCTGGTCCACTCCTGCAGGTAGCCCTGCCATCAGCCCTGCTGGTCCACTCCTGCAGGTAGCCCGGCCATCAGCCCTGCTGTCC
Source organism: Procambarus virginalis (assembly GCA_020271785.1). Lineage (NCBI taxonomy): Eukaryota > Metazoa > Arthropoda > Malacostraca > Decapoda > Cambaridae > Procambarus > Procambarus virginalis. The sequence continues at coordinate 22,442 of WNGS01168526.1, read as the reverse complement.
ACTCCTGCAGGTAGCCCTGCCATCAGTCCTGCTGGTCCACTCCTGCAGGTAGCCCGGCCATCAGCCCTACTGGTCCACTCCTGCAGGTAGCCCTGCCATCAGTCCTGCTGGTCCACTCCTGCAGGTAGCCCGGCCATCAGCCCTGCTGGTCCACTCCTGCAGGTAGCCCTGCCATCAGTCCTGCTGGTCCACTCCTGCAGGTAGCCCTGCCATCAGCCCTGCTGGTCCACTCCTGCAGGTAGCCCGGCCATCAGCCCTGCTGGTCCACTCCTGCAGGTAGCCCTGCCATCAGCCCTGCTGGTCCACTCCTGCAGGTAGCCCGGCCATCAGCCCTGCTGGTCCACTCCTGCAGGTAGCCCTGCCATCAGTCCTGCTGGTCCACTCCTGCAGGTAGCCCGGCCATCAGCCCTACTGGTCCACTCCTGCAGGTAGCCCGGCCATCAGTCCTACTGGTCCACTCCTGCAGGTAGCCCGGCCATCAGCCCTGCTGGTCCACTCCTGCAGGTAGCCCGGCCATCAGCCCTGCTGGTCCACTCCTGCAGGTAGCCCGGCCATCAGCCCTACTGGTCCACTCCTGCTGGTAGCCCTGCCATCAGCCCTGCTGGTCCACTCTTGCAGGTAGCCCGGCCATCAGCCCTGCTGGTCCACTCCTGCAGGTAGCCCGGCCATCAGCCCTGCTGTCCACTCCTGCAGGTAGCCCGGCCATCAGCCCTGCTGTCCACTCCTGCAGGTAGCCCGGCCATCAGTCCTGCTGGTCCACTCCTGCAGGTAGCCCGGCCATCAGCCCTGCTGGTCCACTCCTGCAGGTAGCCCGGCCATCAGCCTGCGGGTCCACTCCTGCAGGTAGCCCGGCCATCAGCCCTGCTGGTCCACTCCTGCAGGTAGCCCGGCCATCAGCCCTGCTGGTCCACTCCTGCAGGTAGCCGGCCATCAGTCCTGCTGGTCCACTCCTGCAGGTAGCCCGGCCATCAGTCCTGCTGGTCCACTCTGCAGGTAGCCCGGCCATCAGTCCTGCTGGTCCACTCCTGCAGGTAGCCCGGCCATCAGCCCTGCTGGTCCACTCCTGCAGGTAGCCCGGCCATCAGTCCTGCTGGTCCACTCCTGCAGGTAGCCCGGCCATCAGTCCTGCTGGTCCACTCCTGCAGGTAGCCCGGCCATCAGCCCTGCTGGTCCACTCCTGCAGGTAGCCCGGCCATCAGCCCTGCTGGTCCACTCCTGCAGTAGCCCGGCCATCAGCCCTGCTGGTCCACTCCTGCAGGTAGCCCGGCCATCAGCCCTGCTGGTCCACTCCTGCAGGTAGCCCGGCCATTAGTCCTACTGGTCCACTCCTGCAGGTAGCCCGGCCATCAGTCCTGCTGGTCCACTCCTACAGGTAGCCCGGCCATCAGCCCTGCTGGTCCACTCTGCAGGTAGCCCGGCCATCAGCCCTGCTGGTCCACTCCTGCAGGTAGCCCGGCCATCAGTCCTGCTGGTCCACTCCTGCAGGTAGCCCGGCCATCAGTCCTGCTGGTCCACTCCTGCAGGTAGCCCGGCCATCAGCCCTGCTGGTCCACTCCTGCAGGTAGCCCGGCCATCAGTCCTGCTGGTCCACTCCTGCAGGTAGCCCGGCCATCAGCCCTGCTGGTCCACTCCTGCAGGTAGCCCGGCCATCAGCCCTGCTGGTCCACTCCTGCAGGTAGCCCGGCCATTAGTCCTACTGGTCCACTCCTGCAGGTAGCCCGGCCATCAGTCCTGCTGGTCCACTCCTACAGGTAGCCCGGCCATCAGCCCTGCTGGTCCACTCCTGCAGGTAGCCCGCCATCAGCCCTGCTGGTCCACTCCTGCAGGTAGCCCGGCCATCAGTCCTGCTGGTCCACTCCTACAGGTAGCCCGGCCATCAGTCCTGCTGGCCACTCCTGCAGGTAGCCCGGCCATCAGCCCTGCTGGTCACTCCTGCAGGTAGCCCGGCCATCAGTCCTGCTGGTCCACTCCTGCAGGTAGCCCGGCCATCAGCCCTGCTGGTCCACTCCTGCAGGTAGCCCGGCCATCAGTCCTGCGGTCCACTCCTACAGGTAGCCGGCCATCANACTAAACGCGCAATTCCTCAGGAAAGCCTCGCTGAGAGACAGTGACACCAGAGCTTCACTGCCACAACAGTGACACCAGAGCTTCACTGACACAACGTGACACCAGAGCTTCACTGCCACACAGTGACACACCAGAGCTTCACTGACACCACAGTGACACCAGAGCTTCACTGACACAACAGTGACACCAGAGCTTCACTGCCACAACAGTGACACCAGAGCTTCACTGACAACAGTGACACTACAGCTTCACTGACACAACATTGACACCAAGCTTCACTGCCACAACAGTGACACCAGAGCTCACTGACACAACAGTGACACCAGAGCTTCACTGACACACAGTGACACTACAGCTTCACTGACACAACAGTGACACCAGAGCTTCACTGACACAACAGTGACACCAAGCTTCACTGACACAACAGTGACACCAAGCTTCACTGACACAACAGTGACACAGAGCTTCACTGACACACAGTGACACCAGAGCCTCACTGACACAACAGTGACACCAGAGCTTCACTGACAACAGTGACACCACAGCTTCACTGACACCAACAGTGACACCAGAGCCTCACTGACACAACAGTGACACCAGAGCTTCACTGACACAACAGTGACACCAGAGCTTCACTGCCACAACAGTGACACCAGAGCTTCACTGCCACAACAGTGACACCAGAGCTTCACTGACACAACAGTGACACCAGAGCTTCACTGACACAACGTGACACCACAGCTTCACTGACACAACAGTGACACCAGAGCCTCACTGACACAACAGTGACACCAGAGTTTCACTGACACACAACAGTGACACCAGAGCTTCACTGACACAACAGTGACACCAGAGCTTCACTGACACAACAGTGACACCAGAGCTTCACTGACACAACAGTGACACCAGAGCCTCACTGACACAACAGTGACACCAGAGCTTCACTGACACAACAGTGACACCAGAGCTTCACTACACAACAGTGACACCAGAGCTTCACTGACACAACAGACACCAGAGCTTCACTGACTGACACAACAGTGACACCACAGCTTCACTGACACAACAGTGACACCAGAGCCTCACTGACACAACAGTGACACCAGAGCTTCACTGACACAACAGTGACACCAGAGCTTCACTAACACAACAGTGACACCAGAGCCTCACTGACACAACAGTGACACCAGAGCTTCACTGACACAACAGTGACACCAGAGCTTCACTAACACAACAGTGACACCAGAGCTTCACTGACACAACAGTGACACCAGAGCTTCACTAACACAACAGTGACACCAGAGCTTCACTGACACAACAGTGACACCAGAGCTTCACTAACACAACAGTGACACCAGAGCTTCACTAACACAACAGTGACACCAGAGCCTCACTAACACAACAGTGACACCAGAGCCTCACTTACACAACAGTGACACCAGAGCCTCACTAACACAACAGTGACACCAGAGCCTCACTAACACAACAGTGACACCAGAGTCTCACTGACACAACAGTGACACCAGAGCCTCACTGATACAACAGTGACACCAGAGCCTCACTGATACAACAGTGACACCAGAGCCTCACTGACACAACAGTGACACCAGAGCCTCACTGACACAACAGTGACACCAGAGCCTCACTGACACAACAGTGACACCAGAGCCTCACTGACACAACAGTGACACCAGAGCCTCACTAACACAACAGTGACACCAGAGCCTCACTTACACAACAGTGACACCAGAGCCTCACTAACACAACAGTGACACCAGAGCCTCACTAACACAACAGTGACACCAGAGCCTCCCAGAAACAACAGTGACACCAGAGCCTCCCAGAAACAACAGTGACACCAGAAGCAGTCCAGAAACAACTACAGGAACTGGATGTGACAAAAGCAGTGGGACCGGACAAAATATCCGCAGGGATACTAAAAGAAGCAGCTGAACCATTGTGCAGCCCTCTAGCCAGAATGTTGAATTACTCTCTAGAAACGGGAGAACTTCTTGTCAGCTAATGTGGTGCCAATCTACAAGAAAGAGGTAAGACATAAACCATTAAACTACCGACCCGCATCCCTAACAAGTATCCCTCTACAAGGTGCTAGAGAGAACAAGCACAAGCACACCAGTAGAACATTTAGAACAGATCAGTTTTGTCCCACGGCATCAGTCATTTTTAATAAAAGGAAATCCTGCTTGACAAACCTTGTAGAGTTCAATAACACGACACATCAGGGTGGAGAGAGGTTACAAGTGGAGTACCACAAGGGTCGCTTCTAGGGCTGATCCTGTGTCTATGTCAACGATCTGATAAAGGCAATTGGTAGCTTCGTATTAATGCTTGAATATGATGCAAAACTGATGAGAAGAGTCAGGAGAGAGATTTTAAGGCACATCAAACGGATTTGGACACTCCAGACGGAGTCTGAGAATTACCCGCCAAACTCACACCGAAACTACGACGTTGGTACAACGTTCGAACAAGTTTTAACACCTCCTAACCAGTTATAACAACCAATATAACAAGTTGTAACAACGTTCTAATACGTCATAAACACGTTAAGCCAAGATGTAACAACTTTATTACAAGTTGTAAGAAGCGGAAAATAGAAATAGTTTCGGTTTGTGTTTCCAGGGAAATGACTGCTAGAGTTCAACCTAGGGAAATGCAACGTTATGAAGATTGGAGCAGGAGTGCGATTGAAATAACAGCAGTATAGGATGAAGGGAAGACAAAGTCTTCAATTAGAAAAGGAAAAAGACCTGGGAGTGGGCAAAACATCATCGCTGCTGCCAGAAGCCTAAATCAGGAGCCTAACATCAGCGGCATGTGGCATACTGCCCAACATCCGGGTAACATTCAGGGGCCAGATTCACGAAGCAGTTACGCAAGCACTTACGAACGTGTACATCTTTCCCGAATCTTTGACGGCTTTGGTTACATTTATTAAACAGTTTACAAGCATGAAAACTTGCCAATCAACTGTTGTTATTGTTATAAACAGCCTCCTGGTGCTTCGGAGCTCATTAACTGTTTAATAATTGTAAACAAAGCCGCCAAACATTGAGAAAAGATGTACAGATTCGTAAGTGCTTGCGTAACTGCTTCGTGAATCTGGCCCCAGGTGCGTAAGTTCTTGCGTAACTGCTTCGTGAATCTGGCCCCAGGTGCGTAAGTGCTTGCGTAACTGCTTCGTGAATCTGGCCCCAGGTGCGTAAGTGCTTGCGTAACTGCTTCGTGAATCTGGCCCCAGGTGCGTAAGTTCTTGCGTAACTGCTTCGTGAATCTGGCCCCAGGAACCATAGAACAAGGGGCTTCCTGGGCCCCATACACACTGAAGGCGAGACCCACACCTAATATGTACCCACAACATGGTACCCCCGACCTGAAAAAGGACAATGCCAAACTAGAAAAGATCCAAAGCTATGCACCGAGGACTGTTCCTGAGCTGAGGGGATTAAGCTATGAGGAAAAACAGAACTGTACTATACCGTAGGAAAGGAGAAACAGGAGCTGAAAAAAACAAAATATACATGATTCGACAGGCAAATAAACAAGGGAAACAAAGAAATAT
>WNGS01168526.1:0-11614 GCA_020271785.1 Procambarus virginalis | reverse complement strand
TATTTAACCTTCCTACAACTTCCCTCAAACTCACGTTCAACTCTTCCACCACATCAACCCCACAACCTCGTCAACATTACTACCACATCAACCCCATCCACCACACCTGGAACATACCTGGACAGGGTTTTGAGAGTTCTATGCCCGAGCCCGGTCTGTGAGATGGGTCTACCAGGCTGTTGCTTGGAGCGGCCCGCAGGCCCACATGTCCACTATAGCCGGTTGGTCCGGCACTCCTTGCAAGAACTTATCTAACTACTTTTGAAGACTTCCACCTTTGTTCCGGCAATATCTCTTACCCTCGCTGGCAGAGTATTGAACAGCTGTGGACCCCTGATGTTCAGTGTTCTCTGATTGTGCCTATGGCACCTCTACTCCTCACTGGTACTATTGCGCATTTTCTTCCGTACCTTTCCCTCCAGTATGTTGTAATTCAATTGTGAAAATTTGGGACCTGGCCTTCCTTAATCTTTCATGTATGTATCACTTGATACTCACTCGTCCCTTTTCAGTGAGGGTATTTTGAGAGCTTGAGACGATCCCATTAATTTAAGTATTTGATCGCGTCTATGTGTGCTGTATATGTTCTCTGTATTCCCGCAATGTCCCCGACCTCTCCTGCTCTGAAGGGGCAAGTGGGATGCATCAGTACTCGGGGAGGGACAACACAAGTGATTTGAAGATTAGTACAACCATAGTGATGGGATCCCTGGATTTGAAAGTTCTCACAATCCCTCCAATCATATCCCTGGTCGACGCAATATTTGCTTGGTTATTACACACAGAAATCACAATTACGTGATGCATCAGATGAACAAATCCACAAGGGGCCGTGACGAGGATTCGAACCTGCGTCCAAGAGCATCCCAGATGCTGCCTCAATCAACTGAGCTACGACATCGTCAAAAGGAGTTGAAACCGAAGCTCCTTTTGACCATGTCGTAGCTCAGTCGATTAAGGCAGCGTCTGGGATGCTCTCGTACGCAGGTTCGAATCCTCGTCACGGCCCTAGTGGATTTGTTCATTTGCTTGGTTATGTTCACTAAATGGCAGGTCATCAGATATCGTTATTCCCATATTATTTACATGTGGTTTCCTTCTATAAGTCTGATTGCCTGACAACGGCGCCGTTGTGCTGGCAGTGACAACGGAGCCGTTGTGCTGGCAGTGACAACGGTGCCGTTGTGCTGGCAGTGACAACAGAGCCGTTGTGCTGGCAGTGACAACGGTGCCGTTGTGCTGGCAGTGACAACGGAGCCGTTGTGCTGACAGTGACAACGGCGCCGTTGTGCTGGCAGTGACAACGGAGCCGTTGTGCTGGCAGTGACAACGGCACCGTTGTGCTGGCAGTGACAACGGAGCCGTTGTTCGGAGTCACAGGCAACTGTGCCAGAGTAGAAGAGTTTCTCAGCGTTAGAGCTGATACAGAACGCGGCCATGAGGATCATTCTTGGACGTCAAAGAAATGCAATGATTGAAATAATGAGAATGGAATTACATTTACAGTGTACGATAGACTCCGTGACATTAACACTAGAGTATCTATTCGTTTCAGGAGGAGAGCAGGAAGAGGGAATAAGATGTTTGAGAGCGTTCAGACCTGCCTGAGTGACGTACACACTTCCAGGAGACTGAGGGAGACACGCTACACGAGGGGATTAGCTCATGACCTCAGGGAATAGGTCTGCTCCATGGAAAGTACAGAAAATAGAAGTCGAAATTGTACCCCTAAAGGTGAAAAACATTCATCATGAACCGGGACAATTACGGTGTTTGTATGGAAGCATGATATCTCGGTTACCAAGAGGCAACAGTTTACATGTATATTGTGACGGGTCGGTGGCGGAGGATGGCAGGGCAGGGTGTGGTGTCCTAATAAGAGAATATACGGAGTTTGGGACTGTGGACAGGATAATTGAACTCCGGCTTAGTAATTATATATCCACACAAGCTGAACTGCAGGCCACTCTGGCGTGTTTGGAGGAAGTACGTCATGACGACAAAGATGTTTTTGCATTTGTTGATAGCCGAGGAGCACTTGAGTCCTTAAACAGTCGAAACCCAGTCTTCATGTCCATAGTTGAGGATTGTAAGAGAAGAATAACTGAGATACAGCTGAAAGGTCACAATGTGAAATTCATGTGGATCCCATCTCATGTTGGAATAGTGCTCAACGAGGTGGCGGATGACTTGGCCAAACACGCCACATCAAAACCACAAGTTGACATTAAAAGTGTATTAATAATGAGACAAATAAGAGGGAAAATCAGAAATATTCAGGCACAAGCAGACGAGGAGAGGTATAATGTATGAGAGAAGTCAAACCATGCAACACTACATGTGTGTGTGAGTCAAAACACTCATTTCACTCATGGTAAAAGGAGAAATGCTTGGAGTGACTCTGTGTACATGCGGCTCAGGCTTGGGTACAAATATTACTGGGAATATGGTACAGGTGTTCATGATAATGACACGAAGTGTAAACTATGTGGTATGTTAAGGTCTCACACCCTCACCCATTATATTCTTGATTGCCCCTTGATTAATGTATATAGCAACACTGAGATAAGGACTGTTCCTGAACAAATAGCCTGGATGTGTCATAACGGAAAGGTTGATGATATTCTTGAGAGATATAAAGATGTTGCACCAAGACTGTAACCTTTTGTTGAATTGTCTGCATGTCTCTTGCAACCTGTCTGACGTACCATAGTCACTGAACCATTGTACTAGTCATTTAAGTAATTGTTTGTACGTCTGTAACATAGTGCTTATGTAAAGGAAGAAATATATATGTTTATCACTCAGAATGTTCGGTAATTTGTTTATTGTTTGTGATGTGTGTCTTTATATATATATATATATATATATATATATATATATATATATATATATATATATATATATATATATATATATATTTGTTATATAAAGTTATCTCCAGACGCTGCATCTCTGGATGCCACTAAGTCAAGAGTCATCTTGATTACACTGCCAAAAGAACCGAATGATTCCTTTTCACTGTAAACCTGCACTGAACAGTGCAAGTGCATGGTTACAGTGAAAGAAGTTTGAAAGTGTAAGTTTTCACTAAGTCTCCCACAGTGGGGGCCCCCAGATGCTCTCCCACAGTGTGTGGCCCCCAGGTGCTCTCCCACAGTGTGGCCCCCAGATACTCTCCCACAGTGGGGGCCCCAGATACTCTTCCACAGTGTGGCCCCCAGATACTCTCCCACAGTGTGGCCCCCAGATACACTCCCACAGTGTAGCCCCCAGATACTCTCCCACAGTGTGTGGCCCCCAGATACACTCCCACAGTGTAGCCCCCAGATACACTCCCACAGTGTGTGGCCCCCAGATACACTCCCACAGTGTGTGGCCCCAGATACTCTCCCACAGTGTGTGGCCCCAGATACACTCCCACAGTGGGGGCCCCCAGATACACTCCCACAGTGTGTGGCCCCCAGATACTCTTCCACAGTGTGGCCCCCAGATACTCTCCCACAGTGTGGCCCCCAGATACACTCCCACAGTGTGTGGCCCCCAGATACACTCCCACAGTGTGTGGCCCCCAGATACTCTCCCACAGTGTGTGGCCTCCAGATACTCTCCCACAGTGTGTGGCCCCAGATACACTCCCACAGTGGGGGCCCCCAGATACTCTCCCACAGTGTGTGGCCCCCAGATACACTCCCACAGTGGGGGCCCCCAGATACTCTCCCACAGTGTGTGGCCCCCAGATACTCTCCCACAGTGTGTGGCCCCAGATACACTCCCACAGTGGGGGCTCCCAGATACTCTCCCACAGTGTGTGGCCCCCAGATACACTCCCACAGTGGGGGCCCCCAGATACTCTCCCACAGTGTGTGGCCCCCAGATACACTCCCACAGTGTGTGGCCCCCAGATACTCTCCCACAGTGTGGCCCCAGATACACTCCCACAGTGTGTGGCCCCCAGATACTCTCCCACAGTGTGTGGCCTCCAGATACTCTCCCACAGTGTGTGGCCCCCAGATACTCTCCCACAGTGTGGCCCCCAGATACACTCCCACAGTGTGTGGCCCCAGATACACTCCCACAGTGTGTGGCCCCCAGATACTCTCCCACAGTGTGGCCCCCAGATACACTCCCACAGTGGGGGCCCCCAGATACTCTCCCACAGTGTGTGGCCCCCAGATACACTCCCACAGTGTGGGGCCCCCAGATACTCTCCCACAGTGTGTGGCCCCCAGATACACTCCCACAGTGTAGCCCCCAGATACTCTCCCACAGTGTAGCCCAGATACTCTCCCACAGTGTGTGGCCCCCAGATACTCTCCCACAGTGTGTGGCCCCAGATACTCTCCCACAGTGGGGGCCCCAGATACTCTCCCACAGTGGGGGCCCCAGATACTCTCCCACAGTGTGTGGCCCCCAGATACTCTCCCACATTGGGGGCCCCCAGATACTCTCCCACAGTGTGTGTCCCCCAGATACTCTCCCACAGTATGTGGCCCCCAGATACTCTCCCACAGTGGGGGCCCCAGATACTCTCCCACAGTGGGGGCCCCAGATACTCTCCCACAGTGTGGCCCCAGATACTCTCCCACAGTGTGGCCCCCAGATACTCTCCCACAGTGTGTGGCCCCCAGATACTCTCCCACAGTGTGTGCCCCCAGATACTCTCCACAGTGTGTGGCCCCAGATACTCTCCCACAGTGGTGGCCCAGATACTCTCCCACAGTGTGTGGCCCCCAGATACTCTCCCACAGTGGAGGCCCCCAGATACACTCCCACAGTGTGTGCCCCCAGATACACTCCCACAGTGTGTGGCCCCCAGATACTCTCCCACAGTGGGGGGCCCCCAGATACACTCCCCACAGTGTGTGGCCCCCAGATATACTCCCACAGTGTGTGGCCCCCAGATACTCTCCCACAGTGGGGGCCCCAGATACTCTCCCACAGTGGGGGCCCCAGATACTCTCCCACAGTGGGGGCCCCCAGATACTCTCCCACAGTGTGGGCCCTGATACTCTCCCACAGTGTGTGTCCCCCAGATACTCTCCCACAGTGGGGGCCCAGATACTCTCCCACAGTGTGTGGACCCCACATACTCTCCCACAGTGTGTGGACCCCAGATACTCTCCCACAGTGTGTGGCCCCCAGATACTCTCCCACAGTGTGTGGCCCCCAGATACTCTCCCACAGTGTGTGGCCCCCAGATACTCTCCCACAGTGTGTGGCCCCCAGATACTCTCCCACAGTGTGTGGCCCCCAGATACTCTCCCACAGTGTGTGGCCCCCAGATACTCTCCCACAGTGGGGGCCCCCAGATACTCTCCCACAGTGTGTGGACCCCAGATACTCTCCCACAGTGGGGGCCCAGATACTCTCCCACAGTGTGTGGCCCCCAGATACTCTCCCACAGTGTGTGGCCCCCAGATACTCTCCCACAGTGGGGGCCCCCAGATACTCTCCCACAGTGTGTGTCCCCCAGATACTCTCCCACAGTGGGGGACCCCAGATACTCTCCCACAGTGTGTGGACCCCAGATACTCTCCCACAGTGTGTGGACCCCAGATACTCTCCCACAGTGGGGGCCCAGATACTCTCCCACAGTGGGGGGGCCCCAGATACTCTCCCACAGTGGGGGCCCCCAGATACTCTCCCACAGTGGGGGCCCAGATACTCTCCCACAGTGTGTGGACCCCAGATACTCTCCCACAGTGTGTGGACCCCAGATACTCTCCCACAGTGTGTGGACCCCAGATACTCTCCCACAGTGTGTGGACCCCAGATACTCTCCCACAGTGGGGGCCCAGATACTCTCCCACAGTGGGGGCCCCCAGATACTCTCCCACAGTGGGGGCCCAGATACTCTCCCACAGTGGGGGGCCAGATGCTCTCCCACAGTGGGGGCCCAGATACTCTCCCACAGTGGGGGGACCCCAGATACTCTCCCACAGTGGGGGGACCCCAGATACTCTCCCACAGTGGGGGCCCCCAGATACTCTCCCACAGTGGGGGCCCCCAGATACTCTCCCACAGTGGGGGGGCCTCCACCACCCCTTCAACAACCCGCCCAATAAACAAAACATTAATCAACGTTTATTTACGAGTCTTGCCAGACACATGAGTAGGAGGAGCGTGTTTAATGGCCCATTATCACACCAACACGCACGCACGCACGCACGCACGCACGCACGCACGCACGCACGCACGCACGCACGCAACAAAACTGTGCTATAGCCATATCAGGAGGAAGATGACTGAGAATTATCAAGTTATTAGACTTAAAAAAAAATGACGGAGGACTCGTAGAAAATGATAACGAGGTGTGTGAGCAACTTAACAAAACTTTTCGGGAAGTATTCAAGCTGGAAGCTGAGTTGCCACTAGAGCTTAGAGCCTAAACTAAACGCGCAATTCCTCAGGAAAGCCTCACTGACACAACAGTGACACCAGAGCCTCACTGACACAACAGTGACACCAGAGCTTCACTAACACAACAGTGACACCAGAGCTTCACTGACACAACAGTGACACCAGAGCTTCACTGACACAACAGTGACACCAGAGCTTCACTGACACAACAGTGACACCAGAGCTTCACTGACACAACAGTGACACCAGAGCTTCACTGACACAACAGTGACACCAGAGCTTCACTAACACAACAGTGACACCAGAGCTTCACTGACACAACAGTGACACCAGAGCTTCACTGACACAACAGTGACACCAGAGCCTCACTGACACAACAGTGACACCAGAGCTTCACTGACACAACAGTGACACCAGAGCTTCACTGACAACAGTGACACCAGAGCTTCACTGACACAACAGTGACACCAGAGCTTCACTAACACAACAGTGACACCAGAGCTTCACTAACACAACAGTGACACCAGAGCCTCACTAACACAACAGTGACACCAGAGCCTCACTTACACAACAGTGACACCAGAGCCTCACTAACACAACAGTGACACCAGAGCCTCACTAACACAACAGTGACACCAGAGCCTCACTAACACAACAGTGACACCAGAGTCTCACTGACACAACAGTGACACCAGAGCCTCACTGATACAACAGTGACACCAGAGCCTCACTGATACAACAGTGACACCAGAGCCTCACTGACACAACAGTGACACCAGAGCCTCACTGACACAACAGTGACACCAGAGCCTCACTGACACAACAGTGACACCAGAGCCTCACTAACACAACAGTGACACCAGAGTCTCACTAACACAACAGTGACACCAGAGTCTCACTAACACAACAGTGACACCAGAGCCTCACTAACACAACAGTGACACCAGAGCTTCACTGACAACAGTGACACCAGAGCCTCCCTAAACAACAGTGACACCAGAAGCAGTCCAGAAACAACTACAGGAACTGGATGTGACAAAAGCAGTGGGACCGGACAAAATATCCGCAGGGATACTAAAAGAAGCAGCTGAACCATTGTGCAGCCCTCTAGCCAGAATGGTGAATTACTCTCTAGAAACGGGAGAACTTCTTGTCAGCTAATGTGGTGCCAATCTACAAGAAAGAGGGAAGACATAAACCATTAAACTACCGACCCGCATCACTAACAAGTATCCCTCTACAAGGTGCTAGAGAGAACAAGCACAAGCACACCAGTAGAACATTTAGAACAGATCAGTTTTGTCCCACGGCATCAGTCATTTTTAATAAAAGGAAATCCTGCTTGACAAACCTTGTAGAGTTCAATAACACGACACATCAGGGTGGAGAGAGGTTACAAGTGGAGTACCACAAGGGTCGCTTCTAGGGCTGATCCTGTGTCTATGTCAACGATCTGATAAAGGCAATTGGTAGCTTCGTATTAATGCTTGAATATGATGCAAAACTGATGAGAAGAGTCAGGAGAGAGATTTTAAGGCACATCAAACGGATTTGGACACTCCAGACGGAGTCTGAGAATTACCCGCCAAACTCACACCGAAACTACGACGTTGGTACAACGTTCGAACAAGTTTTAACCCTCCTAACCAGTTATAACAACCAATATAACAAGTTGTAACAACGTTCTAATACGTCATAAACACGTTAAGCCAAGATGTAACAACTTTATTACAAGTTGTAAGAAGCGGAAAATAGAAATAGTTTCGGTTTGTGTTTCCAGGGAAATGACTGCTAGAGTTCAACCTAGGGAAATGCAACGTTATGAAGATTGGAGCAGGAGTGCGATTGAAATAACAGCAGTATAGGATGAAGGGAAGACAAAGTCTTCAATTAGAAAAGGAAAAAGACCTGGGAGTGGACAAAACACCATCCCTGCTGCCAGAAGCCTAAATCAGGAGCCTAACATCAGCGGCATGTGGCATACTGCCCAACATCCGGGTAACATTCAGCGGCCAGATTCACGAAGCAGTTACGCAAGCACTTACGAACGTGTACATCTTTCCCGAATCTTTGACGGCTTTGGTTACATTTATTAAACAGTTTACAAGCATGAAAACTTGCCAATCAACTGTTGTTATTGTTATAAACAGCCTCCTGGTGCTTCGGAGCTCATTAACTGTTTAATAATTGTAAACAAAGCCGCCAAACATTGAGAAAAGATGTACAGATTCGTAAGTGCTTGCGTAACTGCTTCGTGAATCTGGCCCCAGGTGCGTAAGTTCTTGCGTAACTGCTTCGTGAATCTGGCCCCAGGTGCGTAAGTGCTTGCGTAACTGCTTCGTGAATCTGGCCCCAGGTGCGTAAGTGCTTGCGTAACTGCTTCGTGAATCTGGCCCCAGGTGCGTAAGTTCTTGCGTAACTGCTTCGTGAATCTGGCCCCAGGAACCATAGAACAAGGGGCTTCCTGGGCCCCATACACACTGAAGGCGAGACCCACACCTAATATGTACCCACAACATGGTACCCCCGACCTGAAAAAGGACAATGCCAAACTAGAAAAGATCCAAAGCTATGCACCGAGGACTGTTCCTGAGCTGAGGGGATTAAGCTATGAGGAAAAACAGAACTGTACTATACTGTAGGAAAGGAGAAACAGGAGCTGAAAGGAACAAAATATACATGATTCGACAGGCAAATAAACAAGGGAAACAAAGAAATATTGTTTAATGCAAGACACAACAAGAACGAGAGGACATAGATGGTAACTTAAGACATAGATGACAACTTAAGACATAGATGACAACTTAAGACGAATACGAGCCACAGAACGTCAGAAAAAAATCATTATCAACACGCTGGTAATAAGTGGAACAGGTTAGGCATTGAAATCGTCGAATTTCATAGCAAGTATTAAATATAAATATGACCCAAGCTGGAGCCAGCAAGCAGCAGGTCCGGGCGAGCTGACTCACCCCTGGCCGGGCTACGGTGGCCATGATGTATGTGGACAACATATATTCATTTAGTCTTGGCTTACACGCCAGCTTTATTTCAATATGATTAATGCGCCTCTTTTTGATATGCGCGGTTATGTTGGTGTGTGTGTGTGGGGGGGAGCATGCGCTCTGCTCGCACACGCACACGTGGGTATACACGCACAAGCATGCACGCACACATATATGAGCACGGCCACATGAGCACGGCCACATGAGTACGCCCACATGAGCACGCCCACATGAGCACGGCCACATGAGCACGGCCACATGAGCACGGCCACATGAGTACGCCCACATGAGCACGGCCACATGAGCACGCCCACATGAGCACGGCCACATGAGCACGGCCACATGAGCACGCCCACATGAGCACGCCACATGAGCACGCCCACATGAACACGCCCACATGAGCACGGCCACATGAGCACGGACACATGAGCACGGCCACATGAGCACGCCCACATGAGCACGCCACATGAGCACGCCCACATGAGCACGCCACATGAGCACGCCCACATGAGCACGCCCACATGAGCACGCCCACATGAGCACGCCTACATAGGAGCAAGACCACACATCCACAAAAGAATATCATCAGCGGCATATGCTAGACTGTCCAACATAAGAACTGCCTATAGAAACTGTGTAAGGAATCGTTCAGGACCCTGTATACCACTTATGTCAGACCAATCCTGGAGTATGCAGCTCCAGCCTAAAGACCATAGCTAGTTAAACACAAGACAAAGTTAGAGAAGATTCAGCGGTATGCCACCAGGCTCGTCCCGGAACTGAGAGGATTGAGCTACGAGGAAAGGCTGAAGGAGCTGAACCTCACATCCCTGGAAAACAGAAGAGTAAGGGGAAACATGATAACCACCTACAAAATTCTCAGGGGAATTGACAGGGTAGACAAAAACAAACTCTTCAGCACGGGAGGGACACGAACAAGGGGACACAGGTGGAGACTGAGTACCCACATGAGCCACAGAGACGTTAGAAGGAACGTTTTCAGTGTCAGAGTAGTTAATAAATGGAATGCATTAGGCAGTGATGTGGTGGAGGCTGACTCCATACACAGTTTCAAGTGTAGATATGATAGAGCCCAATAGGCTCAGGAACCTGTACACCTGTTGATTGACAGTTGAGAGGCGCGACCAAAGAGCCAAAGCTCAACCCCCGCAATCACAATTAGGTGAGTACAATTAGGTGAGTACACACACACACACAAGTTACAGAGTCAGACTTAATTAAAGGAAATCTATTTGTAATCTCCGCGTGAGTGATCGCAGAATATTCACCTAGTTGTACTCAGCTATTTGTGCTTGAAGTGTGGGTTAGGCTGCCTGAGGGCGTCCTCTCTGGCGTCAGCCACGACGCCTGAAGCTCCATAACATTAACTCCATTTCATTAACTTTGATACAACAGCAATAACCTCCACTTATCATCAACACCTTCCACTCAACATTGATGCCATATAGATCATTTTGGGTCACCGTTACTCGGGAATATTTGCCCCCCCCCCCCGGGGAACGGGAGGCCCTTATCCCTCCTTATCCCCTTATCCAAATTCTTATCCTTATCCAAATCCTCCTTATCCCCGTCCTCCAAGAATGGGGCGGTAAATGTATCAGTACAAATATGTGCAATTATGTACTATTCATAGCAGTCAGGAATTGTACATATTTTCACTTAACATTAAATCGTAGTCAAATATATTGTGAATATTTGAGTTTACCTGAAAAGCTGAATAGGAAACCACGACCTCACCTGACCGTCTTAGTGTTTGAAGATAAGCATATTATGCTT
Source organism: Procambarus virginalis (assembly GCA_020271785.1). NCBI lineage: Eukaryota > Metazoa > Arthropoda > Malacostraca > Decapoda > Cambaridae > Procambarus > Procambarus virginalis. The sequence continues at coordinate 449 of WNGS01168526.1, read as the reverse complement.
CTTAACAATTCGTACCTAATCTATAGCTATACTGATATTACAGTTTTATAAAACTTATAAAAACAAAAACTAAAATATATCAATAAATTGTAAAGTAACTCAGGATATGTTCAAATTTTGTATAAAATATCTATGTTTAATAAAACTGAACAAAAAATTCCTGATATTAAAAACTTGTGAATAGCAAATTGAGCTTAAAAACTCCATCTTAAAACTCAGAGCGTCTTAACAGAAAACGAGGAGAATAAANGACGAAGATGTTTTGGTCCGTTATCAAGTTGATTGTGATGAGAGGAGATTGATGATTGATAAAGATTAAGCCACTCAAAAGGTGGCACGGGCGTGAATAGCCCGTAATGAAAGCGAGATATTTTAGAATCAGCTGGTCTGAACAAAATTTCCATATAGCACAAGCTATGGTGAGCCTATAAGTACAGGGTCTTTGGATC
>WNGS01168524.1:39860-53323 GCA_020271785.1 Procambarus virginalis | reverse complement strand
ACTCTCACTGGTGGAGCTACACCACACTACTCACACTGGTGGAGCTACACCACACTACTCTCACTGGTGGAGCTACACCACACTACTCTCACTGGTGGAGCTACACTACATTACTCTCACTGGTGGAGCTACACTACATTACTCTCACTGGTGGAGCTACACTACATTACTCTCACTGGTGGAGCTACACCACACTACTCTCACTGGTGGAGCTACACTACATTACTCTCACTGGTGGAGCTACACTACATTACTCTCACTGGTGGAGCTACACCACACTGCTCACACTGGTGGAGCTACACTACATTACTCTCACTGGTGGAGCTACACCACACTACTCACATGGAGCTACACTACATTACTCTCACTGGTGGAGCTACACCACACTACTCTCACTGGTGGAGCTACACCACACTACTCACACTGGTGGAGCTACACCACACTACTCACACTGGTGGAGCTACACTACATTACTCACACTGGTGGAGCTACACCACACTACTCACACTGGTGGAGCTACACTACACTACTCTCACTGGTGGAGCTACACCACACTACTCACACTGGTGGAGCTACACTACACTACTCTCACTGGTGGAGCTACACTACATTACTCACACTGGTGGAGCTACACTACATTACTCTCACTGGTGGAGCTACACTACACTACTCACACTGGTGGAGCTACACTACACTACTCACACTGGTGGAGCTACACCACACTACTCACACTGGTGGAGCTACACTACATTACTCTCACTGGTGGAGCTACACTACACTACTCACACTGGTGGAGCTACACTACATTACTCTCACTGGTGGAGCTACACTACATTACTCTCACTGGTGGAGCTACACCACACTACTCTCACTGGTGGAGCTACACTACATACTCACACTGGTGGAGCTACACTACATTACTCACACTGGTGGAGCTACACTACACTACTCTCACTGGTGGAGCTACACCACACTACTCTCACTGGTGGAGCTACACCACACTACTCACACTGGTGGAGCTACACCACACTACTCACACTGGTGGAGCTACACCACACTACTCACACTGGTGGAGCTACACCACACTACTCACACTGGTGGAGCTACACCACACTACTCACACTGGTGGAGCTACACTACACTACTCACACTGGTGGAGCTACACCACACTACTCACACTGGTGGAGCTACACTACACTACTCTCACTGGTGGAGCTACACCACACTACTCACACTGGTGGAGCTACACTACACTACTCACACTGGTGGAGCTACACCACACTACTCACACTGGTGGAGCTACACTACACTACTCACACTGGTGGAGCTACACCACACTACTCACACTGGTGGAGCTACACTACACTACTCTCACTGGTGGAGCTACACCACACTACTCTCACTGGTGGAGCTACACCACACTACTCTCACTGGTGGAGCTACACCACACTACTCACACTGGTGGAGCTACACCACACTACTCACACTGGTGGAGCTACACCACACTACTCACACTGGTGGAGCTACACCACACTACTCACACTGGTGGAGCTACACCACACTACTCACACTGGTGGAGCTACACCACACTACTCACACTGGTGGAGCTACACCACACTACTCACACTGGTGGAGCTACACTACACTACTCACACTGGTGGAGCTACACCACACTACTCACACTGGTGGAGCTACACCACACTACTCACACTGGTGGAGCTACACCACACTACTCACACTGGTGGAGCTACACCACACTACTCACACTGGTGGAGCTACACCACACTACTCACACTGGTGGAGCTACACCACACTACTCACACTGGTGGAGCTACACCACACTACTCACACTGGTGGAGCTACACTACATTACTCACACTGGTGGAGCTACACCACACTACTCACACTGGTGGAGCTACACCACACTACTCACACTGGTGGAGCTACACTACATTACTCACACTGGTGGAGCTACACCACACTACTCACACTGGTGGAGCTACACTACATTACTCACACTGGTGGAGCTACACCACACTACTCACACTGGTGGAGCTACACTACATTACTCTCACTGGTGGAGCTACACCACACTACTCTCACTGGTGGAGCTACACTACATTACTCTCACTGGTGGAGCTACACTACATTACTCTCACTGGTGGAGCTACACCACACTACTCACACTGGTGGAGCTACACCACACTACTCACACTGGTGGAGCTACACTACATTACTCTCACTGGTGGAGCTACACTACATTACTCACACTGGTGGAGCTACACCACACTACTCACACTGGTGGAGCTACACCACACTACTCACACTGGTGGAGCTACACTACATTACTCTCACTGGTGGAGCTACACTACATTACTCTCACTGGTGGAGCTACACCACACTACTCACACTGGTGGAGCTACACTACATTACTCTCACTGGTGGAGCTACACCACACTACTCACACTGGTGGAGCTACACCACACTACTCTCACTGGTGGAGCTACACCACACTACTCTCACTGGTGGAGCTACACCACACTACTCACACTTGTGGAGCTACATCCACACTACTCTCACTGGTGGAGCTACACTACATTACTCTCACTGGTGGAGCTACACTACATTACTCTCACTGGTGGAGCTACACTACATTACTCTCACTGGTGGAGCTACACCACACTACTCACACTGGTGGAGCTACACTACATTACTCTCACTGGTGGAGCTACACTACATTACTCACACTGGTGGAGCTACACCACACTACTCTCACTGGTGGAGCTACACTACATTACTCACACTGGTGGAGCTACACCACACTACTCTCACTGGTGGAGCTACACTACACTACTCACACTGGTGGAGCTACACCACACTACTCTCACTGGTGGAGCTACACCACACTACTCTCACTGGTGGAGCTACACCACACTACTCACACTTGTGGAGCTACATCCACACTACTCTCACTGGTGGAGCTACACTACATTACTCTCACTGGTGGAGCTACACTACATTACTCTCACTGGTGGAGCTACACTACATTACTCTCACTGGTGGAGCTACACTACATTACTCTCACTGGTGGAGCTACACTACATTACTCACACTGGTGGAGCTACACCACACTACTCTCACTGGTGGAGCTACACTACACTACTCACACTGGTGGAGCTACACCACACTACTCTCACTGGTGGAGCTACACCACACTACTCTCACTGGTGGAGCTACACCACACTACTCTCACTGGTGGAGCTACACCACACTACTCTCACTGGTGGAGCTACACCACACTACTCTCACTGGTGGAGCTACACCACACTACTCTCACTGGTGGAGCTACACCACACTACTCTCACTAGTGGAGCTACACCACACTACTCACACTGGTGGAGCTACACCACACTACTCTCACTGGTGGAGCTACACTACATTACTCTCACTGGTGGAGCTACACTACACTACTCACACTTGTGGAGCTACACCACACTACTCTCACTAGTGGAGCTACACTACATTACTCTCACTGGTGGAGCTACACTACACTACTCTCACTGGTGGAGCTACACCCACACTACTCTCACTGGTGGAGCTACACCACACTACTCTCACTAGTGGAGCTACACCACACTACTCTCACTGGTGGAGCTACACCCACACTACTCTCACTGGTGGAGCTACACCACACTACTCTCACTGGTGGAGCTACACCTCACTACTCTCACTGGTGGAGCTACACCCACACTACTCTCACTGGTGGAGCTACACTACACTACTCTCACTGGTGGAGCTACACCACACTACTCTCACTGGTGGAGCTACACCACACTACTCTCACTGGTGGAGCTACACCACACTACTCTCACTGGTGGAGCTACACCACACTACTCTCACTGGTGAAGCTACACCACACTACTCACATACAGGATCAACAATAGCACAGGAAAGAAACCACACAGTTAGAAAATTACATAATTAAAAGGGCGACTAGGAAACCATTTATCCCAAACCAATGTCTCTCTGAAATATTATGTACGACCAGGGCCAGTAACGTCCAGACAAGATGAACCAGGAAGCAACGAGGGCCAGTAACGTCCGGACAGTATGAACCAGGAAACAACGAGGGCCAGTAACGTCCGGACAGTATGAACCAGGAAACAACGAGGGCCAGTAACGTCCGGACAGTATGAACCAGGAAACAACGAGGGCCAGTAACGTCCGGACAGTATGAACCAGGAAACAACGAGGGCCAGTAACGTACGGACTGTGTGACACAACGCAGGTGGAGGCCAGTGAGGTTGGTGCGTCTCTCGCTCCAGTGTTCCTCAGGAAGTTTGAGTGGCGCCAGGGGCCTCCACGACCCCAGCCTGTGGGTGACGAAGGGCAGGTCGGGACGTATGGTGTATATCTCCGAGAGGTCGACCCGAGTCACGTTAGTGGTGTTAGTCTCCGTCCAGTTGAAGGAAGCGAAGGTCACCTGCGGTAGAAGATTTGTCGGTGACAAATTGTCAGTTGCATGCAGACCGCCACACTCATTTGCAAGAACAAACGGATGAGAGGGAGATGTAAGGAAGGAGTGAGAGAGGAAGGGAGGGGGGAATAAAGGAAGAGAGAGGTTGGGAGGGAGGAATAAAGGAAGAGAGAGGTTGGGAGGCAAAAATAAAAATATATCATGATAAATAATACAATGACAGCACTACAATCGCTAAAGAATGCCGGTACAGATCATTGCAGCGGATCGAAGACTGTTGTGTTGGCAAGCAACCCATGTGGCAAGACAAGTTCCCTCTTAACTATTCACGAGAGTCGTAAGTCTCAGTTGTAGGCATGAATCAAGCAGGTTTGTATGTACGTAAATGTGTTTGTTTTATAGCACTGAGCTTGACTGGCGACGGGGCTAGGCTCCCTCAGAACACAGCTCTATGCAGGTAACCTTCCTGAAAATTAGACAGACAGGACGTCTAATTTTCTGATTAGAAAATTACACGTCCGCCCTGGACGTTTTGGTCCGTCATTTTTTTTTTTTATCCACGTTCGTTTTTTGTTTATCCAATATGTTACTGAAGCCATTGGACCAATGGGTCGATTTTATGTGATCTATGGATATGCTGCTCCTCTAGCACGGTAGTGACTTGATGACTGATGGAAGAGAACGTGAAAATTTCACTTGGTCTCAAATTTATGAAGTTTTTGGTGTGTCATTGTTCTCAGGTCGATTATAAGCCATCTCAGATCATAGTCAACTTCTTTTATTTATGCACATAGTTTGCTTAACTCATCAGTTCTGTCATACATTCGGAGGTCAATATGAGATGACAACTACATTAAATGGACTCTCATACCTTCATTAATAATTTTGTTTTACCTGTGTCAAGCTTTAGACACATCCAAGGTACAATTGTCTTCAAGACTAGAGAGAAGTTAAGGATAGAAATCACTTACAAGAAATGTATAAATTGTGAAGAATGTACGCATTTAGGTGTATTCAGTATGGTGAAGAGTTTCGTCTGAAGAGTAGAGGCTCACATCTTATGGACTTAAAACTTTAAATCTGAGCCATCACAAGAAGTACACTTCGGGATTTGCTCTGTGAGCTAACTATAACTCTGACACAATGCATTATTCATTAGATCACGTTAAACCCTGAGACTAATTCTGACATACTCGCATTTTCATTACGTGAGAAGGTCAACTCCTCATACTGAGAGTTGGCGGAGTAAATCAGCTTTACATTAATGGAGTAAATTAAAGTTGCACCATTGACAGATATCCCAGGAGGACATACACCTTGGGTGGTGGCAGCTTCCCCAAGACTTCTCCCTTAGACCTCTTTATTATTCTTCCCCTCCCCCCTTATTAACCCTTCCCCAGTGTCCCTGCTTAATTAATGGGAGGAGTATGATACCCCGTCAGCCGCCTAGTAACCCCATTCTAGAGTAATTAGGTGTAATTACCAGAGTAAGCCAGAGCATTAGGAGTCAAGGTGAAGGTGTATCATGCTTTCATTTAAAGAACAGGCAAGTGTGGGGTCGGAGAAAGCAAAGAATTTTTAAGCAAAAAGTTTTCATTCTCATTCCTCTCATCAAATTCTAATTTCCTCCCATATTCCCCATTCCTCCAATTATCCTTCCCCCCCCCCATCCATTACAACCTACGTAAACATGGATATTTGTCCGGCGTTATTTCATAGTACCCCTTATTCCGTATGCATGCGAGCACAACATAAATTATGAGGCACATTAGCTGAGAGGACGGGGGTGCACAATTGATCGACCAACTCCGAGAGGCTAGGCATTTCAAACAACCAATTACACTATGTTTACCCTAGTCTCTCAATTATTAATTCACAAACTTACATAAAGTCAATTTACCCCTACGTCATCACTTGCCGTGATTCACTGTTATATTACATAATAGCCGAGGGTAGGAAGATGACTGCTGATTGAGCTCATCATTTAAAATCAATACCAAGAAGGTGAAGGTTGGCATCACTGTTTCTCGCTCAGAAAACATGACAAGAGGCTACTAAGCCAGTGGGATGAGGCTAACTCAACCGGTCACTTTGTACACTGAACACACAGGCGTTCAGTGAACATCACTTAAGTTAGTTCATCATAACTAACAAATCTTAAATATTATAAAGACAATAGAGGTTACATTCTCAGGGATGAAATCTGGTACTATGACACGTGCAGTTATTGCAGAATTAAGCTTGTTAATTCTCCTGCTGTGTTCTGTTTTGCTCCCACAACACAGTACACTCACACTGCTCGACGCCACACACTCGCTCTCTCCAGCAAACGTTTTAATAATTCGACGAATTTTGTCTTAGGTTGGTGGTGTGGGTTCCCGCGTTGTAGGTTGGTAAACCTAAAATGCGTACCTGACCTAACCTAAGTTAACCTTATCTAATCTAATAGTGTATACTTGAAGAGAGTTAAAGGATAACAAAACAACACATGCTGCAGGTAAACTATGCATTTAGTTTGCCATGGGGTTGCTATAGATACTCCTAGACCAGGTATATGCAGGGAGCTCAACCTTGACAAGCTTGTCTCTACATGTTTCTGTAATTGAGATTCTCCGCTGTGTAGGCCTATTTAAGAGTTATATATTTTGCACAGTTGATCAGCATTCAGAAAATAAACAATGAAATCACTACAGTCTGATATATTATTGAGAAAATCCATGAGTACGATTGTGGGATCGAACCTGTTGCTGTCTGTCTGTCTGTCCGAGACTGGAGGCCAGACGTTTGGAGCTGGCCTCGCTCAAATTTTCCAAGGCATTAGAGTTGGTCACGTGCCTAACATGGGCGTGTCGGGGATGGCACTAATCAGACGAGTACAGCATGGCATAGTGGCCTGAGAACCTTTCTAAACCTGGCCACTATTAGACTGGCAAGATCTTGAAAACGTTCTAAAAAACAAAATTCATATATTTTCATAGTAACTTGTAAAAACATTACGCACTATGTCCACAAAATGTCAAAATAATTCTATCTGTCATACCTATGTCTTTAATAAACACGTTATATTTCATGACATATTTGGAATGTTAGCATCCACTCCTGCATACATACTCTTATGACTCCTCCAGCGGTCTCTAATTCTGTTCACCACCCAGGACCTCCGCACTCAGTCGCCACCACGTGTCCTATACCTGTGTCTCTAGTAGTGATACATACACCCACCACATAATGAAACACGTGATGCATAGTGACACACGTGATTCATTGTAACAAACGTAATACTGAGAGAGGAGAGAGGAGAGAGAGAGAGAGAGGGAGAAGAGAGAGAGAGAGAGAGAGAGAGAGAGAGAGAGAGAGAGAGAGGAGAGAGAGAGAGAGAGAGAGAGAGAGAGAGAGAGAGAGAGAGAGACTGAGACTGGGTAGACCCGCGGACCGCGGGTACCTCATCAAGTAGGAAGATATAAGCTGATACATATATACCTACATAAATCAGAGCAGGTCTGAGAAAATAATTCAGAAAACAATATATGTAAACACTGCGAATATTTCTCAAAATACAAAAACTTATTTATATTGATTCGTCGTTACGGCAGGAGAATACTGAGGACGTGTGAATTATACCAGGGATGTGTATATCATATATGGAACGTGTATTGCTGTCACTCGGCCACTGGTCTAGACTCGGCCACTGGTCTAGACTCGGCCACTGGTCCCAGACACTGCGGCTCCGGCATATGAATCTGAGAACATAAGAATAAATACAAACTTCTGGATACACACTCGCCCGGCGCATCGTGAACAATCTGGCCTGGGTTCGTATCCTGGCCAGGGAGGATTGACAGGTGCCAATCCTTAACTGTACGCCTGTGAATGGGTACCTGGTTGTTCAATGGTTTGGCGCCTTCTGTTGGAAATAACCAACAGTTTTATACATCATTGTATTTATAACCAAAGTAGTTACTAAAATTACTAACTTATAGATTTAATCATTATCATGATTTATTCATTGCCAAATTCTTCCTAGTACGTGAGGAACAACAGGCAGCAACATGAATTTTCTCCACATTTAGTTGGATTTATAACAAGAGTCCAGTTTATCATTTCATTTACTAAAAATAGTTAACTTTGATTCGTAGTATACTATTACTTACTGGAGCTCCCTTATTTAACTAACATTTAAACATTCTAGAGGAAATTACTTGATGCAAATGATTTACTTTAATTTCCTCGATTGGCTGCACAACTTTTAGTAAGCCAATTTATGTTACTAGAACTTCTATTTTATCGTAGAAGAATTTAATGTGATATTAATACTTGCTATTACCTCTTCCTTCCTTAGTCAATTGCAATAAATACATATTCATTTACGCTCGAAAGCCGCGCATGCGCAATAAGGAGCAGGAGGAAGAAGGGAGAGGGTCACTTGACACGTGAACGAGAGCACGGACGCCATTAACAGCGTGTAGCAGAGCTGTTTCGACCTATTTATTTCGCTCCCACGATCAGTTGAGCGGTGCCGCGTTATCTGGCACAACATAGCCGTGTCATAGACTAGTATACGAGCAACTCTAGAGTCAACGTCTTTCAAGCAGCAGCAGGAGGACGAAGAGTTGCTCAAGTCTTCACACCAACGACACGAGGCTCGGCTGCTAAGTTTACCCTTTTGTTATTATGTGGCCACTTTTAACATTTAGGTAGGCAGTCGTTAGGCCGAATGCAAACTAACAAAATATAGTACGTGTCTTAATTAAATTTGCCATCTAATTATATGATTATCAGTTTATTTCTATGATACAAATTGTTCAGACATTAGCTGATAATTTACTACCGTCATCCTCATGATTTAGGATGTAAATGTAATTACCTATTGTGTAGAAGATTTCTACAATGTAATTGCCTTTCAGTACCAAGGCGACTTCAACCGAGGTGCTAGGCTTCCCCACCGTTCTGTGCAACAATTTACCCTATGCAACACGTCGTCGGTGGAGCGTAGCAACGATTACTTCCTAGATCACAGCTAAGCTGTCCATTTTCATCAGTAGCAATAACTCCATAGTTACAGTAGTGATCTCCTAAAGAGATCAATGATACTAACCCTTTGATTTACTGATGTGCTCAACATTTCAGTAGTATATTGAGGTGCATTTACCTCCATCAATATTATATTCTATATTTTACTCACACATTTAATTTACTCTGGTGAAGAACCAGCACCAGAATAATGCTAGGGATGTATTAATCTTTTAGCATGTAACCCCCCAATTTTGTGTAGTTAATTTGACTCCATTCATATAATCATTACAGTTTTACCAAGATCCATAGGACACTAGTTCCTAAGATCAGTTTTTTCCATTGTCTCTTTGTTTTCCACTTTTTCTCAAAAAGTGGTGGTCCTTCATAGCTATCGAAGTATATATATTTACATTTATTTAATTATTAGTTACTGGGTCTCAGAGCCCAAACAAGTTATTATTGGAGTCAGGTTTTCCCCACAAAATTTTGGTCCACCGAACCGGATGTACCATTAATCATTTATGGTCCAGTATATTCACCAAATTACTGGCCCCATATAATTAACTATTTACTAACACCAACTAGTGTGTTAACATTATTAGGCTATTTACCAATATATTTCATTATTTACGGCTGTCAGCAGACTGCCCATATTATAGCCTAAAACTCATTTATTATTATCAACATTTCTATTAATACTTATGCATAAAGTAACCTTAGTGTTATACATTTATAAATTTTCACTTGTGTTTCTAAGCACAAACATATATATCCAAACAAAAATCCCAAAAACATAGCACCATATATCTATATTACTGCACCATTGCATTTATGCCAACCTTTGATGAGGTAGGATATTTAGACTGTAATTGTACTAGTGTTTGTACAAATGCAGCCTAAATCATTTAGTCATTCCTAGGTAGGAATTATTTACGAGTACTGTACTAGACAGTACTGGTGTACATACATATTATTTAGATTGTGCTGACCCTGATTTGGGGTGGGATTACCAAAATTCTTTTGTGCTTTTAACATATTATTCGTGTATTATTTTTTTTGAGTACTGCCGAATGTTCACTGTTGGATCGAATGGTGATAATTGATGAGCTAACCGGACGAAATCCAATAGTGGCATTCGAATACTACTCAAAAATATTAGCTATCTATTGTTAGGTAGGCAAATTAACCTCTAAACGAGGTATTATAGTCTATTCAATACATTAGGCTATTATATTAGTATTGAGCTCCATTGAATGAGCCAATATCCCAGTTACATCAGTAACAACTATTTACTATCAGACCAGTCCTTACCCAGCAAGATGGAAACGGCTGACAAAATGAAAAGGACCCTTACCGGTCTGAAAGGTCACTTGACCCGACAGATTACCAAGTGTCAAAATCTGTCACAACAGTCACCTGTTGACTACATTGAATTAGAAGACTTACTTCAAGTTGCTGAAAGCAAATTCGAGCATATTAAACAGCATATGAATCTGTACTTGACAGAACTTTACCAAACCTCAATAGGTGAAACTGAACTTGAGGACATTGTAAATGATTTAGCCCAGTACGAAGATGATGTACAGGCTAAACTTCAACCCTTCAAAAGGCAAATTGCTAAAAACAAATTAATAACAGCCTCTACTGCACATCCAGATCCTGATGTCAAATTACCTCAGATCAATATACCCACATTCTCTGGTAACGAGAATGAGAGTTGGGATGATTTCTATAGTAAATTCGTGGATGCAGTAGACTCTAAAACTAACATCCCTCAAACAACTAAGTTCACTTATTTACAAGGCTTGTTACGAATGAAGCCTTGAAGGTAATATCTAACATAACACTGACCAGTGATGGTTACGACCTAGCTGTTCAATTGCTTAAGAGCAACTACGATAACAAGGAAAGAACTATTACTATCCTAGTTCAAAAATTGCTGGATTTACCATCTGCTAATAATTCTACAGATTCTCTCCAAACTTTCAGACTAGAGCTAGAGTCTTTACTCAAGGCCTTAAGCCTTAAAGTCCAAATTCAGACTGCTGAATGGATGACAAAGGTAGTTGTAAGGCGCAAATTACCGAGAGAGACTTTAGATAAATTGTGTACTATGTACAATAAAACCTCTCTGTCCATGAATGAAATTACAGAAGGTTTACATACCCTAGTCGAAAGACAAAGAGCCAACCAAGATGGGAAGAGTGTTTCAAACTTCTCTACTAACTCTCATCATAAACCCCAACGTACTGCAACTACTGTAGTAAAACCAGATCTCAATAAATCATCTCCAAAATGGAAATCTGGAAATGTAGGTACATACACAGTGAACCCTATAAACCCGTAGTGAGCACCACTCCTACGACTTCTCCTACAGTGAAGAAGTGTTTGTTCTGCAATAATGAACATCTTACTTATAAGTGTAGTACTTATCCAGACCATAACACCCGAATTCATCGTTTGCAAGAATTACACAGATGCACAAGGTGCACGGGTCCTCATGACCCCAATAGCTGTACTGTCTCCTTACGTATGTGCAACAAGTGCCACAAGGGTAGACACCATTATTCCTTGTGTGGTAGTGATCAATCAAGATCAACCAATCCTCATAAGAAGACTACAAATTCTACTTCTGTACAGTATTGCAAAGTGCATCAAGACATAAGTGTACTTGCAACAGAGTCGACTAACACAACTACGTTACCAACAGCTCAATTAAAATTAATCAATAAGGGTTCTAGGATTTCCACTCGTGGTCTCTTTGACCAAGGTTCGCAGAAAACCTTTATTTCTCAACAGCTAGTTGATCAGTTGAAACTGAAGCCAATTGCTCGAGTGAATTTGAATATCTCTGGATTCCTAACCAACAGTGGCCCTCGTGACTACCAGGTTGTTAAAGTCTTGGTACGTTTAGGAGGCTGCACCAGCCCAATTCAAGCCATAGTCGTTGACAAGATCCCCTCAGATTTACATGTTACAGGTCTTGCTCAAACAGTCAAATTTCTCAAACGCAGCGGTATTAGGCTAGCAGATCATAAAATAAATACAGACTGTCTCAACGATGTAGGTATTCTTATTGGAGCTGACTTTATTATAGATTTATTACTGGATGCACCAGGCAACGAGGTGTAAACTTGTTGCTGTCAGCTGGGGGTAAACTACTCACAGGACCGGTGTTGATCCAACAACATTCTAAATCTACTAGTAATCAACCAACTAATTCAATAGTTGCATGACTAGGCCTAGAGCAGTCACCACTACATGTCAGAGACGAAACCGAGGATGATGAGTCCAATCCCCCTGTTCATAAATTATGGGATTTGGACACCTTAGGCATAGTCCCTGATCAACCCAGTCCAGATGACACATGGACGTATCAACAATATCTTGATACTGTGATTTTCCAAGATAATCAATATTGGGTGAGACTCCCATGGAAGCTGAACCACCCACAGCTTCCAGTAAATTATTTCATGGCCTCAACCCAATTAAATTCTCAATTAGCTAGGCTACGGAAGCAACCAGATAAATTGCAACTGTATCATGCTTTAATACAGCAACAACTTGCTAACAAATTTATAGAAGTTGTTGAAGAAGACAACCATAAGACAGGCCATTATTTGCCACATCATGCTGTCCTGAAAGATTCAGTTACAACACCAATCAGGATTGTATTTAATTGTAGTGCCAAATTAAAGGCAGACAGCGTGTCACTAAATGATTGTCTACAAACTGGACCTAGCCTAACCCAAAGACTACAAGATGTCTTATTACGATTTCGCTCTGGTGTTTTTGCCTATACGGCCGACATTAGTAAGGCCTTTTTAAGAGTAGGCTTACAAGAGACGGATCGTAATTTTACTAAATTTCTATGGGTGAAAGATCCACAGGATCCTAATAGTGAAATCATTACTTATAGATTTGCCTCAGTACTGTTCGGAGCGACATCTTCACCATTTTTACTCCAGGCTAC
>WNGS01168524.1:32360-34860 GCA_020271785.1 Procambarus virginalis | reverse complement strand
CACCACACTACTCTCACTGGTGGAGCTACACCACACTACTCTCACTGGTGGAGCTACACCACACTACTCACACTGGTGGAGCTACACCACACTACTCTCACTGGTGGAGCTACACTACACTACTCTCACTGGTGGAGCTACACTACACTACTCTCACTGGTGGAGCTACACCACACTACTCACACTGGTGGAGCTACACCACACTACTCTCACTGGTGGAGCTACACCACACTACTCTCACTGGTGGAGCTACACCACACTACTCTCACTGGTGGAGCTACACCACACTACTCACACTGGTGGAGCTACACCACACTACTCTCACTGGTGGAGCTACACTACACTACTCTCACTGGTGGAGCTACACCACATTACTCTCACTGGTGGAGCTACACCACACTACTCTCACTGGTGGAGCTACACTACATTACTCTCACTGGTGGAGCTACACAACACTACTCTCACTGGTGGAGCTACACCACACTACTCTCACTGATGGAGCTACACTACATTACTCTCACTGGTGGAGCTACACTACACTACTCTCACTGGTGGAGCTACACTACACTACTCTCACTGGTGGAGCTACACCACACTACTCTCACTGATGGAGCTACACTACACTACTCTCACTGGTGGAGCTACACCACACTACTCTCACTGGTGGAGCTACACCCACACTACTCACACTGGTGGAGCTACACTACACTACTCTCACTGGTGGAGCTACACCACACTACTCTCACTGGTGGAGCTACACCACACTACTCACACTGGTGGAACTACACTACACTACTCTGACTGGTGGAGCTACACTACACTACTCTCACTGGTGGAGCTACACTACACTACTCTCACTGGTGGAGCTACACTACACTACTCTCACTGGTGGAGCTACACCACACTACTCTCACTGATGGAGCTACACTACATTACTCTCGCTGGTGGAGCTACACTACACTACTCTCACTGGTGGAGCTACACTACACTACTCTCACTGGTGGAGCTACACCCACACTACTCTCACTGGTGGAGCTACACCACACTACTCTCACAGGTGGAGCTACACCACACTACTCTCACTGGTGGAGCTACACTACACTACTCTCACTGGTGGAGCTACACCACACTACTCTCACTGGTGGAGCTACACCACACTACTCTCACTGGTGGAGCTACACCACACTACTCTCACTGGTGGAGCTACACTACACTACTCTCACTGGTGGAGCTACACTACACTACTCTCACTGGTGGAGCTACACTACACTACTCTCACTGGTGGAGCTACACCACACTACTCTCACTGGTGGAGCTACACCACACTACTCTCACTGGTGAAGCTACACCACACTACTCTCACTGGTGGAGCTACACCACACTACTCTCACTGGTGAAGCTACACCACACTACTCTCACTGGTGGAGCTACACTACACTACTCTCACTGGTGGAGCTACACTACACTACTCTCGCTGGTGGAGCTACACTACACTACTCTCACTGGTGGAGCTACACCACACTACTCTCACTGGTGGAGCTACACCACACTACTCTCACTGGTGGAGCTACACTACACTACTCACACTGGTGGAGCTACACCACACTACTCTCACTGGTGGAGCTACACTACACTACTCTCACTGGTGGAGCTACACCACACTACTCTCACTGGTGGAGCTACACCACACTACTCTCACTGGTGGAGCTACACCACACTACTCTCACTGGTGGAGCTACACCACACTACTCTCACTGGTGGAGCTACACCACATTACTCTCACTGGTGGAGCTACACTACACTACTCTCACTGGTGGAGCTACACCACACTACTCTCACTGGTGGAGCTACACCACACTACTCTCACTGGTGGAGCTACACCACACTACTCTCACTGGTGGAGCTACACTACATTACTCTCACTGGGGAGCTACACCCACTACTCTCACTTGTGGAGCTACACCCACACTACTCTCACTGGTGGAGCTACACTACATTACTCTCACTGGTGGAGCTACACCACACTACTCTCACTGGTGGAGCTACACCACACTACTCTCACTGGTGGAGCTACACCACACTACTCTCACTGGTGGAGCTACACCCACATACTCTCACTGGTGGAGCTACACTACACTACTCTCACTGGTGGAGCTACACCACACTACTCTCACTGGTGGAGCTACACTACACTACTCTCACTGGTGGAGCTACACACACTACTCTCACTGGTGGAGCTACCTACACTACTCTCACTGGTGGAGCTACACCACACTACTCTCACTGGTGGAGCTACACCACAACTCTCACTGGTGGAGCTACACCACACTACTCTCACTGGTGGAGCTACACCACACTACTCTCACTGGTGGAGCTACACCCACACTACTCACACAAGGATCAACAATAGCACAGGAAAGAAACCACACAGTTAGAAAATTACATAATTAAAAGGGCGACTAGGAAACCATTTATCCCAAACCAATGTCTCTCTGAAATA
>WNGS01168524.1:12395-30014 GCA_020271785.1 Procambarus virginalis | reverse complement strand
ACCAAGTTCTCCCACATTGACAGGCTTGATGAAAAATGCTTGAGTGACCCCTCACTAATCTGGCGCCCTTGGGAGGTGGAGATATTTGAGGTAAATGCTTCGAAGTCTCTATCTCTTTTAAGGGTCTGACTTGGTGTAGTGGGTTAAGGCATACTAGTTATGGCAGCTATTGGAAGATAGTTGTGCTTTCTGGGTTCGAGTCCCACTGGTGGGTGTTGTCTAAAGATTGTTAATCTTCTCTTGTAGTTCATGCAAGTATGTGCTAATAGCATAGACACGAGTTCTCCACATTGGACAGTGGCTTGATGAAAAATGCTTGAGTGACCCCTCACTAATCTGGCGCCCTTGGGAGGTGGAGATATTTGAGGTAAATGCTTCGAAGTCTCTATCTCTTTTAAGGGTCTGACTTGGTGTAGTGGGTTAAGGCATACTAGTTATGGCAGCTATTGGAAGATAGTTGTGCTTTATGGGTTCGAGTCCCACTGGTGGGTGTTGTCTAAAGATTGTTAATCTTCTCTTGTGGTTCATGCAAGTATGTGCTAATAGCATAGACACGAGTTCTCCCACATTGACAGTGGCTTGATGAAAATGCTTGAGTGACCCCTCACTAATCTGGCGCCCTTGGGAGGTGGAGATATTTGAGGTAAATGCTTCGAAGTCTCTATCTCTTTTAAGGGTCTGACTTGGTGTAGTGGGTTAAGGCATACTAGTTATGGCAGCTATTGGAAGATAGTTGTGCTTTCTGGGTTCGAGTCCCACTGGTGGGTGTTGTCTAAAGATTGTTAATCTTCTCTTGTGGTTCATGCAAGTATGTGCTAATATATATATATATATATATATATATACCTAGAAGGGGTACCACCTCTGGTGCAAGTGTAGGGACCCATAGCCTCGGAGAAGAAAATAAAGAGTACTCAGAGAAGACCTTGTGGATCCTCACTGAACACTTTGATATTTTCTTCTCCTACCACCCCTATTCTTTGGTATGTGTGTATATTTATCTAACTTTATTTGAAAATGTCATTACACAAAAAAGTTACAGTATTGATTACATGCAGGGTACAAGCCTGCTTGTCACAAGTTGAAAAGCTCCTCCAGCTCCTCAGATGGCGGGCAGGAACCATGGATGCAGTGAGCATTTCCTCTCTGGATTGCCACACTGAGGCGCTGAAAAAGATATATTATATATATATATATATATATATATATATATATATATATATATATATATATATATATATATATATATATATATATATATTGTACCTAGTAGCCAGAACGCAGTTCTTGGCCTACTATGCAAGGCCCGATTTGCCTAATAAGCCAAGTTTTCCATAATTTTAATATTTTTCAATTTTTTTCTTATCAAATGATGAAGCTATTCATTTAATTTTGTGTGAGCTAATTTTTTTTAATTGAGTTAAAACTAACGTAGATACATGACCGAACCTAACCAACCCTACCTAACCTAGCCTATCTTAACCTAACCTAAACTAACACAACTAAGTCAATAATTTATGTTCTTAATATAATATAATAATAATACTTAAAATAAACCAATAGGAAACAATTTATTGAAAATAAAGAAAATCCCTCGGCCTATTAGGTAAATCGGGCCTTGCATAGTAGGCCGAGAAGTGCGTTCTGGCTACTATGTACGACATATGTATATATATATATATATATATATTATATATATATATATATATATATATATATATATATATATGAATTCATTCGCATATAGTCCTGGGGACCATTCAGGCTTGTTCGCATATATATATATATATATATATATATATATATATATATATATATATATATATATATATATATTATATATATATATATATATATATATATATATATATATATATATATATATATACATACACACACACATGTTAGGGGGTTGCTCCCGAGGTCTTTTATGAGGCTACACAATGTTTTCTTAAATGTATTCAAACTTTGGTCATCAAATTTGACGGGTTTTCATAACATAAATATTTACAAATTCAATGATCGAGGCTATCCGCTACGGGCACGCCCTCTGCACCCTCCTCCACTGAATTTACCTGTCGAGTGGTCTCTAGAGGGACAGGAAGCCAGCGGCTTGTCCAAAGTCCACCCATTATTACTAGGGATTATTAATGTGCATATGGGTTGCCTGCAGTCCGCCAGCTGCACCGGGAGTTCCTCCGAGCTGGAGCGGACGTCATGCAAGCCTTCACCTTCTACGCCTCTGACGACAAGCTGGCAAACAGAGGAAACGACTCCAGTGAGAAGTATACGGTAAGACAGCTCCTGACACTTCACTCTAGGCTTACTTCTCATAACTTCTCTTATCAGAGGACCTCTCCTACCCCAGGCTACCTAGCATGGCTTTCTTCTTCCTCAGACGGCCCTCATATCCCTCATCCCACAGTGGCTTAGCTCAATCCCTAGGCAGTTCGTCAAACTCTGGATATACTCATTGATTCCACATCATATTTCACAGAGTACAACTTAAAACTAAGTCTAAAATATAACAAAAACCCAATAAATTAAAGAAGACCCAGCCTGAGTATGATATCAGGCAGAGCTTGGCGTGATAATGCCGTAGTGTGTGTTGTTTACAGTGTCGAGGCATCAATGACGCCGCCTGCAGGATAGCGCGGGAGGTGGCTGACGAAGGCGACGCCCTGGTGGCGGGGGGACTCTCCCAGACTCCTTCCTACCTCTCTGGTCAGTGGCATTCACCAACCTTGCTTGCACCCCATGATCTATTGAACTATTTATCATTGAGAAAATTAGTAGAAGGCATGCGGTGCATTCGAACCCGCACCCTTGATCACCACACCAGGACATAGTCAGAAGCATTGTAAGCTGGCATTCAGATAAATCCTCTATGGGTCCTGAGGCTTCAACTGAATCCTCTAGGGGTCCTGAGGTTTCAACTGAATCCTTTAGGGGTGCTGAGGCTTCAATTGAATCCACTAGGCGTCCTCAGGCTTTTAACTGAATCCTCTAGGCGTCCTGTGGCTTCAACCGAATCCTCTAGGGGGTCCTGAAGCTTTAACGGAATCCTCTAGGGGTCATGAGGCTTTAACTGAATCTTCTAGAGTTCCTGTGGCTTCAACTGAATCCTCTAGGGGTCCTGAGGCTTCAACTGAATCTTTTAGGGGTCCTGTGTCTTCAACCAGCCCGTCCTCCAAACAAAGATCCAAAAGTGATTCCATGCACCCGCCAAACCCCTGTTTATGAATGAAAAGCGGTTTACACACGACTCACAACTGCTGACGTTCGAACATATCCGGAACAAGTGCTTCACTGACGAATTTTGTTCGAACCACAACGCTGTAAATGCTTCATCCACGCACTACAAATACAAATAATCGCCAGCAGAACCTAAACACCTAACCTAACCTAACCTATGCCTATTTTACACAATATGCTAATATATTATAATATTAATTTATACTTGAGAAAATTCCCGTTTGAATGAACAGCATGTTAAAATTATGAATGCGTCTGTGGGGTCGACCGCTGAATGTAATGGACTTGAGTCGAGGATGGGTTGCTTCAACTGAATCCTCTAGGGGTCCAGAGGCTTCCATTGAAGCCCAAATCAGGGTTTCCTACTGATTTTATCCCTGATAAATCACTTTTATGTGATTTCATTGTGTACTTATCATTGATTTTAGGCTCACGCAAAGCCTGTTGCTCTGGATTTGGTTCTTGTTGTATGTTATAAAAAATCTATTTATACATTTAAAATGTTTGAAAAATCTTGTCTCTTATTGCATCATTATCTCTAATTTGATGTACTAAATTGACCGATTCTAATCTAACCGAGGACCCACGAATAGAAAACGGGGACATTACGTCAAATTTGCGAGCCGCTATGATTTATTCGTCAAAGTACGATGTATAATTCAAGAAGATGGGTTGTGGGAAATGACCCCAGGTTCATCAACCTAGGTTCACTGATAGCTTGTGGGAAATGTCCAGGATTTGATTTGTTTGTTTTTTAAATTATTTAAAGTTAAGCGGACTGTATATTTAAGTGGACTGTGTTTAATTATTATTCATTTTGAAATTTCCTATGCGCACAACAAAAATGGGGGTTAGTTCAATAATGCTGAATTAACTTGTTAGTATTATTCACTGCTTTATAACCTCAACAATAACTAAACAATAATAGTCATAGGGTTAGTGATCTAACTACGTAAGGTAGAAACAGGAATCTTAGCTGTAAAGCTGTTTTAAGTAAGGGATATCAGATGACGCTCTCGTGAATCGGGTATATAATTGCCTCGTCGGAGATAGCCTCGTGTCCACGTGAAACCCGTAAATCTGAGATGGCTGGACCCAGTTATTGGTCACCACTCTGTAGGATTAATACACTGTAGCTCATACCGAACTAACATTTTCCTGATAAAGTTCCATTAAAGAAATAATCCTGTAGTTTGACCTTCACTCACTTTGGTATTTTAGATCCCCTACAGCATAACCGGTTGGTTAATCTCTTATCTAGGTTATATGGCCAACTTTACCTAATATCGAGTTATAAACCGACCGGATACACTTTGTAGTGATGTGTGGAGCTACCATCAGAGTCTGGGAGGTCTAATGCGACGGATGTTCCCAATATTGGACGATGATAACGGCTGGCTCTGGTGGGATCAGATGGAGAACATGTGTAATCGTGTGTCCTTATGTGGGGATCTCTTGCGACTCTGCTGGCTCCTCTCCCCTTCCTTACTATGAGCTCCGCGGTACGTGCCAGTAAATAAGTCACTCTGTTTACTTTAAGTTATTCAAGGACTGGTTTAAGTTAACGTCTATTTTCACTCTAATAATTTACTATAAAATCCAAAGAACAATGTCCTTTGTTCTTAACACTGGATCATAGAGTTTGTGTGATTTACGAAACGTGACTTTATTTCTGACTGTTATTTCACGGAGGCAAACATTTACTGGGGATGGAAATACGCCCTTATTCTTGGTAATTCTAATCTATTCCTAATTCAAATAGCAAAGGTTAATAGAATCAACGTGCAGCTTAAGTTTAATGAAGGTTAGATAATGTTCGTCAACACCTGTTGCCGGCTGGCTGCTGCAACCGTCCGCCATTGACAGTAAGAAACTTTTGGCGTTTCTCTGGATGCGAATATTATCAGTAATTTTAATTTCCTAACGCAGCGTATTTTCTTGCTGCGCTAGGAATTGATGAAACAATATTAGCATACCACATTCTAACGTATAATGCAAGGGGTTAGTAACATTAGTATCTTGGCATAACGTATTTTTCGTATAATGCCGATTTTTTTTTTTTTGGCAGGGATATTCCTGCGCGGGCCCTAAGCCTCTGGCTGGCCCACTAAGTGTTGCTTGTTTCTAGTTTACTTGGGCGGAGTATGAGTATTTATTACTCGTATGGTCGCTTTAGTAAGATGTTGCCATATGTTTTTAACAACTTCTTCTGCTCTGTTGAATTGAAGTTGAAATCTTATGCCGATATTTAATACCTGGGGTGTCGGAAATTTCCGACATTGTCTATTGAACACTATATACCAGATTATTCATATATATATCGGTCACAACCCTATATTATAAGCTTCACTTGACACGGATGGAGAGGTAGACTTAAACAACCTTATTCTGTGTTCCACTCTGTTCATACACCTCTCTGATCCCTTACAGGCCTCGGCAAGGAGCACACCCAGAAGGAGTTCAAGAACCAAGTCGACGTCTTTGTTGAAAATAAAGTCGATTTTCTTATCACCGAGGTATGTTTATGTATTGATTCCTATGTTAGCGTTACTTATATTTTGTGAAACAGGTTCGGTGAGGGGACTTCTGATATTTGAACTTGACTTATAAAGTCTGTATTACCTGTTTATAAAAGCAATTTGCGTATACTAGAGTGAACGAGAGAATGAGAGTAAAAATAAGACAAAGAGTTTTGAATGAGAGTGAGAATGCGAGTGAGAATGAGAGTGAGAATGAGAGTGAGAATGACATTGTGACTAAAAATGAGAGTGTAGTCACGTAATTGTGCCTGCAGGGCCGAATGGGTCCCGCCTTTTCAGCTATCTGTTGTCTGATGCAATGATGTTCAACCCACTCAATTTCTATCATATCTCCATTTAAATTTATGTATTGAATTAAATCAAGTACCTCCTCTAACTCATTCCATTTCCTCATTTCTCTGAGTGTGTGTGTGTGTGTGTGTGTGTGTACGTGTGTGTGAGGTTCACCATATGGCTTCAAACAATTAGGGACAGCAAGCCGATTAGGCTGATCAAGGTCCCCTTAGGCCAATAAGAGGACCTTGATCAGGCCAACTAGGGTCAACTGCATCCTCACGATGCAACGCACAACAATTGTCCAACTCCCGGATTCCTAGTTACTGCTAGATGAACAAAGGCATAAGATGAAACGAAACGTTGCCCAAACGCATCCGTCCTCACGCGGGGATGCAACCCGCAATCCATGGTTGGGAGGCGATAACGTAGCACTGCATTATGTATGTGTATATCTCTGTAAATTTATCAATTCGTACCAAGGGACCCAACTTCCCAAGGTACTTCCCAAGGGTACTAAGGGGTCAACTTCTCACTCCACCTCTTCGTTCTTCAGTACTTCGAGCATGTGGAGGAGATCGAGTGGGCCATCGAAGTCTGCCTGAAGACGGGGCTGCCTGTGGTAGCCACCATGTGTATCGGACCGGAGGGTGACCTCCACGGCGTCTCGGTCGGGGAGTGCGCCGTCAGGATGGCCAAGGCTGGCGCTCATGTTGGTGAGAGCACTTCACACCTGCTGATTGTTCAACAGCAGGAATCTTAACTTAACGTGTGACTTTTCTTGTGTTGCAAGGATGGCTAACCGATTCATTATTGACAACCTGTCTGCAATACCTTGAAATATTATCAAGTATAATTGCATCGCCGGAATAATTCATAAATGAATAAACATTAGTTAATATAAATTAGGATATCCTAGCATAGGCCTACGTCAACATATAATTAAATATTAATAATTCATTTAAAAAGCTATATTAAAATATTAACTGTGCGAGTATAAGGTGGACCATGTGGAGGATCACTTGAGGGCACCTCACCCTCAAGCGATTCTGTTAGTTGTAACAAACCAACAGAACCCGAACATCTAACCTAACTTATGCCTAAACATGCACAATATGTTAATACATAATAATAATATTAATTTATATTTGAGAACATTCAAACTGTTAGAAACACTCACATAGTAAAACACTATGAACAAAACAACAAATAACATATCTCCGAGCACAGCCCGTACTCAGGCCAGGCTCGTTAAAGCAGCGGCCGTCTTCCCCAGATAATTCATCAATTTCAACATGCTATGTATTCGAAATAGGTTTGTTCTAATATATAAGTTAATATTTTTATGTCAGAATTCTGTGTATAGTTAAGGGTATGTTAGGTTAGGTGTTTAGACTCTGTTGGCGATTATTTGTATTTGAAGTACGTGGGTGAAGCATTTATAGCGTTGTGGTTCGAACAGGGGTCGTCAGTGAAGCACTGTTTGACAAATGTTCGATCATCAGTTGTGACTCTTGTGTAAACAGTTGTTCATTCATAAAGAGTGGGTTTGGTAGTTGGATTAACGAGCATTTGGCCTTTGTTGATGAGGACGGGCTGCCGAGCACAGCTGACGGGCTGCCGAGCACAGCTGAAAATGTTGGGTCTCTCGTAACTTTAATTCATACTGAAGGAAGGTTCACTTCTTCCCTCACTGTAATAATAATTCATACTGAAGGAAGGTTCACTTCTTCCCTCATGTAATAATTCATACTGAAGGAAGGTTCACTTCTTCCCTCATGTAATAATTCATACTGAAGGAAGGTTCACTTCTTCCCTCATGTAATAATTCATACTGAAGGAAGGTTCACTTCTTCCCTCATGTAATAATTCATACTGAAGGAAGGTTCACTTCTTCCCACATGTAATAATTCTTGTGCAACTTGTAGCAGCAAAGTTAACCATTATGGCTTCATACTGAATTAATTCAGCGGGCATAACCACAGGGAGAAAAAAGCTTCACCCATTTTGAAAAAAATTCAAATAGAGTTTTTGGAATGTTTGCCCATATTCATTAAGGAGAAACATGCCTTAGAATTCTCGTTCATGAAAATTTCAGAAGCCTCGCCCATCATTATGTATATTAAAGACAGCACATATAATGTTAAGTATCTAAATGAAATATATACACTCATATCTTATTAGTTATCATTAAAATCCTTCAACTCAATTAACTTCCGAACCCTTTTTTCATCTGCTGTGTGTGTCATCCATCCTACCCATCCTGACATGACATCCTACATGTAAACTCTGTCAATAGGAACTCGCTCATACTCTACAACATTATATTATTAAATTTATCTTTAGACATGCTGGTATGACATACATGGAGTTTTGCAAATTAGCTACACTCACATTGTGAATAATATCCTCTAAATTCATCTACATTTTGTTGGAAGCGCCAAACAGATCTCAATTAAGTCCTTGAATGCCAGGATGAGAATCTTGGCATCACACGGCTAGCTCTTGACCTAAGATAACTGAGGTCAAGAGCTCCATAGCTCTCCATGTAGTCTAGGGTAGCCGAATAAATTCTGATATATCAATGAACTTAAAAAAACAACATCTTTTAACACCGCCATCTTCCCATTGACAGTGGGTATCAACTGTCACTTCGACCCTTTCGTGGTGTTGGAGGCTTTGAGGAAGATGAAGATCTCCCTGGAGGCTGCCAAGCTGAAGGTGCACCTCATCTCGCAGCCCCTCGCCTTCCACACTCCTGACGCCCACAAGCAAGGCTTCATCGACCTCCCAGAGTTCCCCTTCGGTAAGTGACAGGTCGGGACGGACACAACGATTCTACACTTACGTTACTGTTTCTAGACTTCACATTATTGACCACTCTCTCCTAGGCTACTGGTCACTGCTCTCTCTCCCCTCTCCTAGATTATTGGTCACTACTCTCTCCCCTTCTCCTAGGCTATTGGTCACTACTCTCTCCCCCTCTCCTAGGCTACTGTCACTATCCTGTCCTATTTCCTAGGCAACACATTATTAACCATTCCCTCTCCCCAACAGCCCTGGAGCCTCGTATCTGCACCCGGTGGGACATGCACAGGTACGCACGGGAGGCCTACGAGCTCGGGGTGCGCTACATCGGTGGATGTTGCGGGTTCGAGCCCTACCACACTCGAGCTGTGGCGGAGGAGCTGGCCAAGGAGCGACGGGGGCTGCCCAAGGCATCCGAGAAGCATGAGCTATGGGCGGCGGGGCTCAAGATGCACATCAAGCCCTGGGTCAGGGCCAGGTACGGACGCGTTGCTATAAAGTTTGGGGGTTCGAGCCCTGCTCACGGAAGCCTGAGTGGGCACCAGTCTTTAAGTGTTCGCCTCTATTCGCCCAACAGTAATTGCGGAGCTGACTGTAAAACAACTGACTGGTCGTGTTTCATGGGGAGCTAGTAAGGCAAGGCTTAACATAAGCATTGGGAAGGGAAAGGTTCTTGAACATGCAAGCTTGTGTCAAAAAATATATCAGACACAAAATAAATCAGACTACTGGAGTAATACACGAAAATTGGGATGCGAACCCAGTGTTAGAACAGGTCACGAATGAGTTGGTGCTGCTGAAGATGGTCACAACGCCAGATTAAACATACAGCCAATATCATGGAACTAGGCGGACTCAGTAACTAAGAAATGTCAGTCCAGTCTATACACAGAGAAATCATAATAACGTGAGATATCGATGAGAAAGTTCACAGGAGCCATGGAATGCTCATCACGGTTCCTGTGAATTTTCTCAGTCTACTCTCTGAGCCTTGCCAGATACCACAACATAAATATTTATTATTAGTTTTTAGCTGCTTGTTTATAGCGCATATCAATAAATTTTGAACTTGCTGCAATAAATAGTGCCAACAAATCTTTCCGAAACAACATTTATAAAAAAAATTATACTTACTACATATTTTATACAATTCTAACTTCTTGTTGACTCTGCCAGGGCGAACAGAGGCTACTGGGAGAGCCTGAAACCCGCCTCAGGGCGGCCCTACTGCCCTACCATGTCAGCGCCCGACGACTGGGGTGTGACCGCCGGTGACGCCAGCCTTAAGCAGCGGAAGGACGCCACCACCGACGCCGAGATCTCTGAGCTCACCCAACGCCAGCAGAAGGCTCTCAACGGTTAAATTAATGATGACTGACTAATTAAGTTATGACTGGCCAAATCACCATGTCCCCGGGGTGAGGCTCTGACTCACCATAGAGTGGATCAATATTCTAGGGTGAATATGTGACATCCTAGAGTATTGATTCACTCTGTCATGGTTAAGTAGTATACAGAATATTTCCAGTTTATATTCATAATTCTCGTGTATGCAGAGTTGTGTTAATGTACTTTGTGTGATGCAAGTAGTTATGATTGATTTTACTCGCTCAGAGCCACTGTTATTTTTGTTATATTTCTGAATATTCTTGTACGATGTATCATATAATAAACAGTTTTAAAGTGACAGTTTCCTGCTCTGAATGTGGACCTCCTGTTACGCCTGTCAACATGGCGATCTGTCGAGCTACTGTTCTCCAGAGACAACCCATTCTCAGACTAGGCTTGTGCAAGTAGCGGCCGAACTTACTATGTACTCAGAATCGGTATTTTATCAAATATTCATTACTATTATTATGGAACAAAGATAATATTACCTCTGGCTGGAAGACTGGAACCCAAAGCCTCGGAAAAATGCACGCATAATGCATTAGAGATGATTTATAGGTCCCCTCTAATGCAGTTTTATGTTCTTTTGTCCTACCGCCCCCCCCCCTTTTCTTTTGTGTTTTGTTTTGCATTATTAGATAGTTAAAGGTTATAAGTGTTACATTGGTTAATACAATAGAGTGCATAAAAGTTATAGATCTCTTGAAGCTCCTCCGCTTCCGGACAAGAACTGAGGACGCAGCGGGTGTTTCCCCTCTGGAGCGCTATACTGAGGCTCTGAAACAAGAAACTGGCAGCCCTTCGGTCTCTGGTGATGTCAATGAGCCTGAAACCCAATTCTTTGAGAAAGCCCAAGGTGCTCCTACCCCAGGGGCCAAGCATTTCAGAGGATATGGGAACATAGGCGTATTGACCTTTCAGTCGCATGTACTCGATTGATTTTGCCGTTTTCCTGTGGTTGGCTGCATCACCTTCTTGATAAGCACTGAAGTGTACATAGGTATCAGCAAGGGTGGATACACACAAGTAGTCCCACACCAGCTGTTTGGCCCTCTCTTCCAGGAGTATATTGTGATGCCATCAGGGCAAAGTGTGGGATCATCCAGGTTTTGGGATGCAAGGTTCTCTCTCTGCTGGACAGTGAGCTGAGGCAAGGCTCCTCTTGATGATGGCATTAACCTCGTGTCTTGTATGCCAGCCCTTGGAGCTCCCACAGTGCAACCCATGCAGTGCATATTGGTCTGCTACCACCTTGTTGCAAATACACTGGTATTCAGTGTGAATTGGGGCACCATGGCGAAGGGCCACTGCTACATGGAGGGATTCAGGATCTCGACGCATGCCTGTTGCCGACATGGGTACTGCCAAAGGAAAGTCTCCTGCATGGGGGTCAACCACCGCTCTGAGGCGGGCTTACTCCTTATCCGATATTGCTGCGCTGAGCATGGCATCAGCTATTTTCTTCCACTACTGGGCTGTCCCAGCTGGACTTTGTATTTTTTGTTGGATCACAGGTTAAAAATTATGTAGACCTTCTTAAGGGCTTTGGAATAAAAGAATTATCACAGGCCATCATGGAAAATGCTGAGGACAATGCGACAAGTCTTCTTGTTAATTTTACTTCATCCTAGCTGTTGTTGCATGCAATATCACCACTTTGCAATGGCAGACTGCTTTAACAATGCGAACTCGGACTAGGACATGAGCAAGTGGCCAGAATCAGGGTGATTGCTATCGAGTAAGGTTCCTGCTGTGAGGAATTCCTTATGGAAAGGCCTAGCCTTCTCTCGAATCATGTTTATTGTGGGTAGTCCTTCAATGTTAAAATTTCACTCTAATGGTTCTCCAACATGGAATGTATTGGGTAGGGGCTTTATATAGCAGGAGCTTTAGAATTTGCTTCATGTGCTGAGGGCACTTCAATTTAGTGACATGGCAGTATAAAAAAGGGTCTATAATAATAATAATTTATTCACAAGAAGGTACAATGGGTTGAACAGATTACATAAGATCGGTATTTGCACATTCTTGCAAAGCCACTAACACACACAGCGTTTCAAGCAGGTCCTTAATCTAACATATCAGGTAAGATGAAGTACATTATAGCAAGGTCTTATATCAACAAATAACTACAATATAAACTGAGAGGTGATTGCACTGGTAAAGATATGTCTTAAGTACTAATATACATATTAGTATAAGTACTAAATACTTATATTTAAATAAGTACTAATATACGTATACTTTAGTACGGAAACGCAGGTGTAAAACTAACATTTATATACAAACGTAGGCACTAATACACAGGGAGCTTCCGTTACTTTCGACCCAGCCACTTGAGCTGGACGGTAGAGCGACGGTCTCGCTTCATGCAGATCGGCGTTCAATCCCCGACCGTCCAAGTGGTTGGGGCACCATTCCTTTCCCCCCGTCCCATCCCAAATCCTTATCCTGACCCCTTCCCAGTGCTATATAGTCGTAATGGCTTGGCGCTTTCCCTTGATAATTCCTTCCTTCCTTCCGTTACTTTCGGTTTGGTGTCATCAAAGTAATTATCGAAAGAAGGCACCAAGACGGGAAGGCTATGTATCGGTGCCGTCAAAGCTAATATCACACCAAAGAGATTCTGGGATTCTTCACTGACATCTCAAGTGGTTCCTCGTCGCCAATCCCGTCTTAATACTTTCCTAAGACAACCAGCTATAAGACACGGTTTTCCTATCACTAGTCGGCCACAAGGGAATAATGGGAGCTCCTTCCAGATACTCAGGAAACACTAATAACATCCACAATTAGCAACAACATGCATATATGCTAAATGTGTTACGTGTGTCAATATACGGATTCCCTCTTTCGGGTGAACGCGATAACACTGATAATTGCCTGTTCACAGTGAGTCTTTCTTTACACACACCCTACACCTGTTGCTGGTGATAAACGAGGTGAGCAATTCTCTGACTGATCAATAATCAGCACGAAAATAGACAAAATAACAGCAAATTAATCAGAGTTTTAGTACTTACAGTAATGTTGGCCTTTCATATTCATACACACTCACACAGCTCGCAGGTCTGAATGGCTGGTATTCTTGATACATTGGTCTTGTAGCTTTCGTGCTGGTCATCTCTACATCGACCTTATATGGTATCTACGTAGATCATGCCCACATGTGGCGGTAAGTGGCAGACATGTTGCGAGAATCGGATGGGATGGCATGTGAAGTGTTCACGGGAATGCTGGGCAAGTCAAGTGGTCATCATTTTCAGTGGGTCGCGACTGGTTCACACATGCAGGCTGGTCAGTTGTGTCACACGTGGTTTGGTTACACAGTTTTACATGTGGTTCGCTTGTATTGGTTCTCACATGAGAAGGCTTCACGCAGCCTGTCCTCATAAACAAAGGTCAAAGTACATTACATGTACCCGCCAAACCTATTGTTTATGAATGAAAAACAGGTTTACACTCGACTCGACTGATGACGTCTGAACACTTCCGGAACAAGTGCTTCGCTGACGACTTTTGTTCGAACCACAACACCAACCCGTCCTCCAAACAAAGATCCAAAAGTGATTCCATCCACCCGCCAAACCCCCTGTTTATGAATGAAAAACGGTTTACACACGACTCACAACTGATTTCGTTCGAACATTTCCGGAACAAGTGCTTCACTGACGAGTTTCGTTCGAACCACATCGCTATAAATGCTTCACCCACGTACTACAAATACAAATAATCGCCAACCGAACCTAAACACCTGACCTAACCTATCCTATGCCTATATATGCACAATATCCTAATATATTATAATATTAATTTATATTTGAGAAAATTCTTGTTTTGAATGAACAGCATGTTAAAATTTATGAATGCGTCTGTGGGGGCGACGGCTGGATGTAATGGACTTGAGTCGAGGACGGGTTGACAACACAGTAAATGCTTCACCCACGTACTATAAATACAAATAATCGCCAACAGAACCTAAACACCTAACCTAACTTTTATCTACATATTTTATCCTTTTATCACAAATTTTACTACAATGTACTTATTAATAATCCTCAAATTATGCTACAATGTACCTATTGATAATCCTCAAATTTTACTATGATGTACCTATTAAGTAAGTAATGATCAAAAGAAGGCACCAAGCCGGGGAGGCTATGTAGCACCGTCAAAATTGCGCCAGATTCAAAAGGCACTAAATATCACTAAGTAAGTAAGTAAGTAATTATCAAAAGAAGGCACCAAACCGGGAAGGCTATGTAGCGCCATCAAATGTGCGGGATAATCAGAGGGCGCTAAATATCACCAAGGATGCCAATACGAGAACAAAAACGCATAAGGCGAACGATATCAAAAGTATCCGAGTCACCAAGAATTCTATCGAGGGACAGGTGACCGCGGGGAACGGTCGGAAAGCAAGACACACGCTCGTCCTGGAAGTCAGGACATTCAAGAAGGACATGCACGACCGTAAGAGGGACAATGCAATTAGGACAATAAGGAGCAGGGCGGCGCTCCATCAAGTGACCATGGGTTAAGCGAGTATGGCCAATACGCAACCTCGCCAGAGCAGTTTCCCATCGCCGGTTACGGTGATAGGAGGACGGCCACGAGGAAACACAACATTTCAGAGTACGGAGTTTGTTACCAGTAACAGACGACCAAGAAGCCTGCCAACGGGTAAGGATGGAGGAATGGATAACCGGGTAAAAGTCGGAATATGGAATACCTTTACGAGAGATGGGACAAGAGCGGACAGCTTCCTTGGCGGCAGCATCCGCACGCTCATTTAAAGACACGCCAATATGGCTGGGAACCCAACAAAACTCAGCCGACTTAAACTTACTGTGAACAAGAAACAGCCAATGCTGGATCTCGACAACTACTGGATGAACCGGATAAATATCACTAAGGATGCCAATACGAGAACAAAAGCGCATAAGGCGAACAACATCAAAGGCATGTTGGCGAACAACATCATAAGGCGATTCACCAAGAATACTATCAAGGGATAGGTGACTGTGAGGGGCAGTCGGGAAGCAAGACACATGCACATCCTGGAAGTTAGGACATTCAACAAGGATATTCACGACCGTAAGAGGGACAATGCAGTTTGGACAATAAGGAGCAGGGCGGCGCTCTATTAAGTTTCCCGTGAGTTAAGCAGGTATGGCCAATATATAACCTCACCAGAGCCGTTTCCCACCGCCGGTTACGGTGGTAGGAGGAAGACCACGGGGACACACTACCCTTAAGAGCACGCATCTTGTTACCAGTAACAGAAGACCAATGACCCTGACAACGGACAAGGATGGAGGAATGAATAACTGGGTAGAAGTCAAAATAAGTAATACCTTTACAGGAGATGGGACAGGTGCGGATAGCTTCCTTAGCAGCAGCATCCACACGCTCATTTAAGGAAACACCAATATGGCTGGGAACCCAGCAAAACTCGACTGTCTTACATCTGCTGGAGATAAGAAACAGCCAATATTGAATTTCGACGACCACAGGAAGGACAGGATTAAAGAACTGCAGAGCCATGAGGGCACTGCGAGAGTTAACTACAACAACAAAGGAAGAATTACAGCGAGAAAGCAGTTGACGAAGAACAAACAAAATTACATACAGTTCAGCCGTGAAGATTAAAGACTTGCCCAAAACCCTATATGTCTGTTAGTGGCTTTGCAAGATTGTAAAAACATCAATGCTATGTAAACCCAATATACCTTCTTGAATATATATATAAATAAATAAAATAACTTAACCAATGCCTAAATATGCACAGTATGCAAATATGTAACAATATTAATTTATATTTTAGAAAATTCCTATTTTGAATGAATAGCATGTTAATATTTATGACTGTGTCTTTGGGGTCGACCAAATGGACTTGGTCTGAGGACAGGTTGCTATACGGATTCCAGTGAGAAATCTTAGAGTAGCGGCTTGAATTATTTGCTCCTCCTTCAGACTTTTGTTACAGGCACTTCATGATTTGAATATCTACTGCTACACTGCTGTTTAACACACAATGTTCAATCATTACTTTACCATACTATAATTCTGCTGATGACTTAGATATTTCACGATGAAAAAGGCACACTACTCTGTTGCATCTGGCTACACCCTCGTAATAATCTACTTTACCACCAATTTCACTTCATTTGACAACAATAATTGCACCGCGGGATTCCGGCCACGTGCAGGTTATTTTACGACAAATAGGTAACGATGCACTGAGGACAAAACAATTCGGTTTTGTTATTCACCAATAACATCACATGTACACATCCTACTGAAACTGCATTTTTAGGCTGGAATGGCATGTCCGGCATGGGATCACACTCTAGTCAGCTTCCATCTTTCATTTCTCATGATTAGGCAAGCAGAGATCGGCTGGCTATGTCAGCTTGGATATACTGGACTTCCTATAGGTCATCAGAGGTCACATGGATTGGTGACATCATGGCCATGCCATGGTGACCCAAGTTTACCTCTGCTGGTGACCTGACTCCTTAATCCCACTGCTATTGCCCGGGGCAATTCTGTACTGTATGTGGCTACCTTGGAATGGTGGCTTCTACACTGATTGCTGCGCCTCCTTTTTCTCATATTATATTATTCTTGTCAATGACAAGCATAATATATTTTTATAATGCAATACATAAATGAATAATTTTCTAAAAACTTTGAAGGCTGCATGTATTACACTGGAATACGATCCTGTGTGTTCAGTCTTAATGATCAGTGGCTCTCAATTTTAGTACTGCGTTCTACTTTTTCACGTTTCTTCAATCCTGTCTTGTTAGTGTCATGCACTCGTCTGTATCATTCGGCCAAGCTTGGCCTTCTTTACGATCCGGCCAAGCTGTCTTCGTCATCTGGCCAGACTGCTTGTTCATGTGGTATGATCATCAGTCATTACGTGTCTACAGTAGTAATGATGTGTGAAGGTTGTGACAGTGACCAGTCTTGAGGTGTTGTCGTGAACGGTGAAGGTAAGTACTCAGTACCGTCACTGTGCCGTCCACTGTTTAATAATGCCTTGTGAACGTGTTTATATTCTCTAGTGTTTATATGCTTTAAGTTTGCTCTAGTGTATATTTATGTTCCAAAGTTGCCCTAGTGTGTATATATTCCACATTCACTTTAGTGAGTCTAGTCAATAGAGCATCCTTGGAACATATACATACTAGAGAGAGCACTAGAGGTATGCATACCCAAGTTAAGTAAACCTCTATTTTAATGCAACCTATGAGGAATATCATTATGATAAGACTCTTCACATTACTCCGCCCCTAATAACGTAAGTATGTACGAAAGCCACGGTCAATGGCGATGAGTTCTT
>WNGS01168523.1:0-29003 GCA_020271785.1 Procambarus virginalis | reverse complement strand
TATTGATATCAAAATAAGCTGTGAGATCACAACACTGAACAGCAGCAAGAGACTCTGAGACTTAATATCAATAATATCAAAGACTTAATACAATAATAAAAAGGTAAAATCTAAATCCGTGTTTTCAATTCTTTCCATTTTTGTCTACCCCCGTCCTCTCCCCCAGGGTGCTGTCAGCCACAATGGCGATCTTAGACGTTGGCAAGACAACCGCTTCACTTTCAAGACAGCTATAGCTGTCTGTGCACACAAATACAAGGCTCAATCAAAGATCACATCATTAGGACGCCCAACCAGGCCATTGCCAGAGATCTAGCCTGACCACCAACACCAAAATATTCGATACAGACACATCAACAGTTAACGCCCAATTTGACAATATAAACTCAAACATCTAACTATTGACATCTACTTTACACTTAAGATACGCTCAATCATCCTCAAGAACAAGACCAAACTATCAGTTCAGCTCACCGTCTACACCCGCACTTTAGCCGGAACATTTTCATATGTTCATTTTTGTTATGTATACTGTAACTTCTCCTTGGTCTGCTTCGCCTTTGCTGCTGCCCACGACGAAATGAGGTTCAATGATAAGCTTTATACAGTTATTCTCAACAAATCCCCCACTAAAAAATTGCAGACTTAATTTTGCAAATTCGTTCCCAACTGAATAACTCAAATAATGTAGAAAACATTCGTACAAGAATCTATTCTTGTCCATCATATTGAATACCACATGTATTCAATATGATAGACTTCACAATGCGTATTAGACCGTATTTGAGTATTTTGTGGTGTTTTCTGTATGTATATTCCAGTCAAGCGTAATAATGTTAATTAAGTATCACTAAATATTGAAGGTAATATTAATGGACTGTTCAAGACAGTGAAATATGGCTGGTCAAGCCCGTAGAGTTGCCAACATTGACATATTTTTAACAGAATATGTGTCTGTTTCTCTGACTGTGTGACTGCTCGAAATTGGGAGCAAGACGCTTGTAACTCGCTTCAAACTTTGCAGTGTGACGGGGCTTTACCCGGGGATGGTCATAGGCTGGTCGTTGCTAAGCCTCATGTCCCCGTCTCCATCTTGGCATGAAATGGTAAATTGTACTAACCGCATTAGCTATGGAAAACAGGAAATGTGGTCACTGCATATATTGAGGAACATAGGAGCTTCTGCAGACAAATGTTTCTAATATGCAACTCCTGCAAGGTCCTGCAACTCCTGCAAGGTCCTGCAACTCCTGCAAGATCCTGCAAGGTCCTACAAGGTCCTGCAATGTCCTGCAAGGTCCTGCAAGGTCCTACAAGGTCCTACAAGGTCCTCAACTTCTCCGCGACTCGTGGAGCACTAGGGAATAACCTGTTTAATCTCACTGAGGCAATATTGCTTCAATTTAACTCATGTCTAACAATTCTATTACAGTTGTTAGAGCAAATGACAGTAATACAACAGAGAAGAGAGAAGAAGAAGAGAGAGAGAAGCGAGGGCTGACTGTAGGTTTTTATTTGTTCATTATGAAGCGTTTGATTTCGTTCCACACAGCAGACTCCTGTATAAACTTGGGATCAAAGCTGTGTAGCAGGGAATGTACCAGAGTGGGTGAGGGAATACCTATCGGGTAGGAAACTGAGGGTAGCGGTGAGAGAGGAGAACTCCTCAGAGTGGCAGGACATCACAAGCGCTCTGCCACAAAGCTCGGTACAGGATAATAGGACCATTCATTTCTCCGCTTCCGGATGATGAGCACCTGATTAGGAAGAATTTGAAGTAAAGAAAAAGACGGTATGAATCACCCACACTGTGATGTAGGGTGTGGCTCAGTCAGCGTCACAGCACGGTGTGGCTCAGTCAGCGTCACAGCACGGTGTGGCTCAGTCAGCGACGCAGCTCGGCGTGGCTCAGTCAGCGACGCAGCATGTTCTGCGTCCAAGCCACGTAGGTGAAGATGACGACTAAGAGCATCGAGGCCTCGAAGAGGAGGGCCGAGATCAGTATGCCGCCAACGTAGTCAAAACCTCGCGATTGCAGGATCTCCGTTGTGGTGATGCGCTTTCGCGCCTCAGACGACCCGTCCTTCTTGGCGGCGAGGGGGACTTCCCTGACCCCCGACGGGGACCTCCCGACCCCCGACGGAGACTCCCCGACCCCAGACAGGAACTCCCTGACCCCGGAAGGGGACTCTATGACCCCGGAAGGGGACTCTATGACCCCGGAAGGGGATTCCATGACCCCGGAAGGGGATTCCATGACCCCGGAAGGGGACTCCAAGACCCTGGAAGGGGACTTCGTGTCACTAGGGCGCTGGTCGCGGTAATCATACGTTTCTGGCGGGTTATAACTCATGTTTATTTAACCTTGTTAATTAATAATTCGAAAATAACAATACAAATTATGGAATATAAATACTAAAGAATATTATTTGAACATTTCAAAAAGGAGATGGCCATCAAGAGGAAGGAAAATGGCGGCTGTTTCAGGCGGGAATTATTGAATAACTTTGGAACAAAATGGCGGGTGTTTCGGCACAAAATGAACTGGAGGTTAAAAAGGAAATAATCTCTGGATTTGGATTGAAAAAAAAACTTTAATTTTTAGACGGGTGGATGTCTAGCTGGCTGTCTGGCTAGCTGTCTGGCTGGCTTTCTGGGTGGCTGTCTGGCTGGCTGTCTGGGTGGCTGTCTGGCTGACTGTCTGGCTGGCTGTCTGGCTGGCTGTCTGGCTGGCTTTCTGGGTGGCTGTCTGGCTGGCTGTCTGGGTGGCTGTCTGGCTGACTGGCTGTCTGGCTGGCTGTCTGGCTGGCTGTCTGGGTGGCTGTCTAGCTGGCTGTCTGGCTGACTGTCTGGCTGGCTGTCTGGCTAGCTGTCTGGCTGGCTGTCTGGCTGGCTTTCTGGGTGGCTGTCTGTCTGGCTGTCTGGGTGGCTGTCTGGGTGGCTGTCTAGCTGGCTGTCTGGCGGACTGTCTGGCTGGCTGTCTGGGTGGCTGTCTAGCTGGCTGTCTGGCTGGCTGTCTGGCTGGCTGTCTGGCTGGCTGTCTGACCGGCTGTCTGGCTGGCTGTCTGGGTGGCTGTCTAGCTGGCTGTCTGGCTGGCTGTCTGGGTGGCTGTCTAGCTGGCGGTCTGGCTGGCTGTCTAGCTGGCTGTCTGGCTGGCTGGCTGTCTGGCTGGCTGGCTGGCTGGCTGTCTGGCTGGCTGTCTAGCTGGCTGGCTGTCTGGCTGTCTGGATGGCTGGCTGTCTGGCTGGCTGTCTGACTGGCTGTCTAGCTGGCTGTCTGGTTGGCTGTCTGTCTGGCTGGCTGTCTGGCTGGCTGTCTAGCAGGCTGGCTGTCTGGCTGGCTGTCTGGGTGGCTGTCTAGCTGGCTGTCTGGCTGGCTGTCTGGGTGGCTGTCTAGCTGGCTGT
The DNA here is from genome assembly GCA_020271785.1 of Procambarus virginalis. NCBI lineage: Eukaryota > Metazoa > Arthropoda > Malacostraca > Decapoda > Cambaridae > Procambarus > Procambarus virginalis. The sequence continues at coordinate 25,598 of WNGS01168523.1, read as the reverse complement.
CTGGCTGGCTGTCTAGCTGGCTGTCTGGCTGGCTGGCTGGCTGGCTGTCTGGCTGGCTGGCTGGCTGGCTGTCTAGCTGGCTGGCTGTCTGGCTGTCTGGATGGCTGGCTGTCTGGCTGGCTGTCTGACTGGCTGTCTAGCTGGCTGTCTGGTTGGCTGTCTGTCTGGCTGGCTGTCTGGCTGGCTGTCTAGCAGGCTGGCTGTCTGGCTGGCTGGCTGTCTAGCTGGCTGTCTGGCTGGCTGTCTGGCTGGCTGTCTGGCTGGCTGTCTGGCAGGCTGTCTAGCTGGCTGTCTAACTGGCTTTGTAGGTGGCTGTTGGCCGGCTGGGTGTGTCAGTGGATGTATAACTGGCTGGTGGATGAAGAGGTTTTTCTTCAATATATAAAGTTGTTCTTCATCTTTGCAGATTAAGACCAAAGAAGACCAGAAGAGATCGCTCAGCCCCTCGTGAGTATCTCGCCTGACTCGCGCCTTACATTCTGAACAATTCCCAAAGGTTTAGAAAACTAATAAATGCGGGCATTTTGTTCAGATTTTAATAAAATTAATAATTTTTGTTATCATAATAATAACGAATAATAAAGTGACTTCTTGCTCATCCAAGGAGGCGTGGGAGTGGCCGCAAGTGTCTAAGGAGTACCATCTGTGCGAAGGCTTATCAAANCCCACTCACTCAAATGAACACTTCTCCTTAGAAGTGTTCCTCAACTTCTAAGGAGGAACACGAGAAAATAAAAACACTAGAAGATCAACCAACCTGACCGTACATAATGTCCACACACATGAGGACACACACAGACAGTATAAAATACAAGGTGCTCCAGGGAAGACTTGGCCACCACGTGTTAACATTTGAATACAAAGGACTCTCAAACAGGAGCTACGATGAGAGACAGAGGCTATAATACAGTACAAAGATTGAACAGGAAAGTAGGAGCACTCCTTACAAGAACAACGAAAAGAGAATTCAAGAGGTACGTCACAGCAGATGGATACCAGGGGACTGTTATCCAGGGCACAAAGCCACGGTAGATTGATATGGAGGAGAAGCTGTCACCCAAGCAGCAAGTCTTCACCTCTACACGTTGCTGGAATTCTCCCATGGAAAAGCAAACGTTTATACGCATGGTTCCAGCGACGCGTCGCAGGAGCTGCCAGAACGACGTTGAAGCCAGCAACGAAATGTCTTTGGGGCTCCAACTCCTGATTTGTCCTCAAGGATGACTCCTGAAGCATTTCCCCAAAGCGGTTGCAGATAGCCGCGAGGGGCAGCGGAGGTTTGAGATTAGGGGTTTGTCATTCTCATAGATGAGTCGCCGACCCAGGCTGTCGAGTCCCGTCTACCCGTAGTAGCCGGCTTGAGGCGCCCGAGCTGTAACCAACCAGGAGGTGGGCTTGGTTGTCAGAGGCAATTTGAGATGCACGACGTAAGGGCGCTTTGGCAGGGGCGAAGAAAGGTCTCTGCACGGTCTTGCAACGTCCTGCAAGGTCCTCAACAGACTCCCCATGACGCGGCTCGTCGGCCACTAAGACAATAAACCAGGCTGTATCTCTCGGTCCCCCAACATTGATTCAGTTTGAGTCACGTCTAACAAATCAATTAGAGTTCTTAGAGCAAATGACAGCAATGAAATCAGAGGGAGAGAGAGAAAGAGGGGAAGAGTTGCCTGAGTTGTCCTTGATTACCAGGAAGCGTTTGATTCAGTCCCGCACACAAGACTCCTGTATAATCTTGGGATCAACGCTGTGTACCTGGGACCGTGCCAGAGTGGGTGAGGGGATACCCATTGGACAGGAAACTGAGGGTAACAGTGAGAAAAAGGAGAAATCAGAGTGGTAGAACTTGTGGTGTGCCTCAGAGCTCGGTACTGTGACCCATTCTCTTACTGATGCAGGTAAATAGAACCATTCACTTCTCCGTGTGCGGATGATGCAAACCTGATAAGGAAAGAAGTAAAGAAAAATAAAGTGTTATAGCAGCGTGTGGATCACCCGGCAGGAGATGGATCACCCGGCAGGGGCTGGCTCACCCGGCAGGGGCTGGCTCACCCGGCAGGGGCTGGCTCACCCGGCAGGGGCTGGCTCACCCGGCAGGGGCTGGCTCACCCGGCAGGGGCTGGCTCACCCGGCAGGGGCTGGCTCACCCGGCAGGGGCTGGCTCACCGGCAGGGGCTGGCTCACCGGTTGGCTCACCCGGCAGGGGCTGGCTCATCAGTTTGCGTATCAGCCAGCAGGGTCAACGGTCGATCCTCGGCAGAGTGTGCATCCAGGCGGCGAAGAGAGCCACGACCATCACCAGCATCACCACCTCCCCCAGCAGCGCCAGGTACAGCGTCGCCGTCTTGTATTTAAACTTGAATCTCCGCTCCTCGGTGAACTGCTGCGAGGAGGCGTCGCACGACCCCACCTCCGACGACCTGCAGGTGGTGATGTCGTCCTCCGAGGTGGTGGTCGTCTGGTGGGACACATTGGCGCCCGGAGGGGACTCCCTGACCCGGGAAGGGGACTCCCTGACCCCGGAAGGGAACTCCCTGACCCCGGAAGGGGACTCCTTGACCCCGGAACGGGACTCCTTGACCCCGGAAGGGGACTCCTTGACCCCGGAAGGGGACTCCTTGACCCCGAAAGGGGACTCCAAGACCCTAGAAGGGGACTTCCTGTCACCGGGGCGCTGGTCGCGGTAATGATACGTTTCTGGCGGGTTATAACTCATTTTTATATAACCTTGTTAATTAATAGTTCGAAAATAACATTACAAATTATGAAACTTAGAGAGTAAAGAATATTATTTGAACATTTCAAAAAGGGAGATGGCCATCAGGAGGAAGGAAAATGGCGGCTGTTTCTGGCGGGAATTTTTGAATGATTTTGAAGCAAAATGGCGGGTGTTTCGGCACAAAATTAACTCGACTTTAGAGAGGACATAATCTCAAGTTTTGAATAGGAAAAAACTAAATTTTTGGACATGTGGCTGGCTGGCTGTCTGGCTGGTTGTACTCACCTATTTGTGGTTGCGGGGGTTGAGCTCTGGCTCTTTGGTCCCGCCTCTCAACCGTCAATCAACTGATGTACAGATTCCTGAGCCTACTGGGCTCTATCATATCTACATTTAAAACTGTGTATGGAGTCAGCCTCTACCACATCACTGCCTAATGCATTCCACCTGTTAACTACTCTGACACTGAAAAAGTTCTTTCTAACGTCCCTGTGGCTCATTTGAGTACTCAGTTCCACCTGTGTCCCATTGTTCGCGTACCACCAGTGTTGAATAGTTTATCCTTGTCTACCCTGTCAATACCCCTGAGGATTTTGAAGGTAGTGATCATGTCTCCCCCCTTACTCTTCTGTCTTTCAGTGTCGTAAGGTGCATTTCCTGCAGCCTTTCCTCGTAACTCATACCTCTTAGATCTGGGACTAGTCTAGTGACATGCCTCTGAACTTTTTCCAGCTTCGTCTTGTGCTTGACTAGGTACGGACTCCATGCTGGGGCCGCATACTCCAGGATTGGTCTTACATATGTGGTGTACAAGATTCTGAATGATTCCTTACACAGGTTCCTGATTGCTGTTCTGATGTTAGCCAGCCTCGCATATGTCGCAGACGTTATTCTTTTTATGTGGGCTTCAGGAGACAGGTTTGGTGTGATATCAACCCCTAGATCTTTCTCTGTATCTGATTCATGAAGTACTTCATCTCCTATTCTGTATCCTGTGTCTGGCCTAATGTTTCCACCGACTAGTCTCATTACTTTGCATTTACTCGGGTTGAACTTTAGTAGCCATTTGTTTGACCATTCATTCAGTCTGTCTGGGTCATCTTGTAGCCTCATACTATCATCCTCAGTTTCAATCCTCCTCATAATTTTTGCATCATCAGCAAACATTGAGAGAAATGAGTCCATACCTTCTGGGAGATCATTTACATATATTAGAATCAGTATAGGTCCAAGGACTGACCCCTGCGGGACTCCACTTGTGACGTCTCGCCAATCTGAGACCTCACCCCTCACACTGACTCGTTGTCTTCTGTTGTTTAGGTACTCCCTTATCCAATAGAGTCCCTTCCCAATAGAGTGCCTCCTGTCTGTCCCCTTTCTTGTATATCGGGACTACATTAGCTGCTTTCCAAATTTATGGCCAGAAATTCCCCTGTTTCCAGTGATTTGTTATACACTATGGAGAGTGGTAAGCACAGTGCTTCTGCTCTTTCCTTTAGTATCCAAGTGGAGAGCCCATCTGGCTTATAGATTTTGTCACATCCAACTCTAGTAACAATTTCCTTACTTCCCCACTGGTAATCTCAAACTTTTCTAGTGGCTGCTGGTTAACTATTCCCTCTCTTATCTCTGGAATTTCTCCTTGCTCTAAGGTGAAGACCTCCTGGATTTTTTTTCAGTTCCTCACACCCCTCCTTGTCATTTGTAGTGAATCCTTCTGCCTCTATCCTTAATTTCATTACCTGTTCCTTTACTGCTGTTTTTCTCCTGATGTAGCTATGCAGCAATTTAGGTTGAGGCTTTGCCTTGCTTGCGATGTCATTTTCGTATTGTCTTTCTGCCTCTCTTCTCATCCTGACATATTCATTCCTGGCACTCTGGTATCTTTCTCTGCTCTCAAGTGTCCTGTTATTCCTATAGTTTCTCCACGCCCTTTTACTTTGCTGCTTAGCTAGCCTACATCTCTGATTAAACCATGGGTTTCTCATCTTCATTTCGTTGTCTTCTTTTTGGACTGGGACAAACTTGTTTACTGCGTCCTTGCACTTGTGCGTGATGTAGTCCATCATGTCTTGGGCCGTCTTTCCCCTGAGCTCTGTTTTCCCATGTTATATCTGTTAGGAATTTTTTTATCTCCTCATAGTTACCCTTACGGAATGCCAGCCTTTTGTTTTCAGTATCCCTCCTCGAGTTCAATAACCCTTCTTCAACCAGGTACTCAAACACCAGTACACTGTGGTCGCTCATTCCTACTGGGGCCTCAAAACCGATTTCCCTTATGTCGGAGTCGTTCAGAGTGAAGACTAGGTCGAGTCTCGCTGGTTCATCGTTTCCTCTCATCCTTGTGGGTTCCCTGACATGTTGGCTTAGAAAGTTTCTTGTCGTTTCTTGTTTTCTTGCTGGCTGACTGTCTGGCTGACTGTCTGGCTGTCTGTCTGGCTGGCTGTCTGGCTGTTGGCCGGCTGGGCGTGTCAGTGGATGTATAACTGGCTAGTTAAATGAAGAGGTTTTTCTTCAATATAATAAAGTTGTTCTTCATCTTTGCAGATTAAGACCAAAGAAGACCAGAAGAGATCGCTCAGCCCCTCGTGAGTATCTCGCCTGACTCGCGCCTTACATTCTGAACAATTACCAAAGGTTTACAAAACAAATAAATGCGGCGATTTTGTTCAGATTTTAATACAATTAATAATTTTTGTAATCCTAATAATAATGTGACTTCATGCTCATCCAATTAAGTAATTTGCATGTAATGCAATTTGCATAAAAATGCCGTCAACTTTCCTGCAGTATATGGCGGGTTTCAAGTCCATGTCAACTAAGACCTCCTGCTTGATGGTACCCATGTAGAAGTTCGTCTGGACTCAAGAAGGGTGCCTCTTTAGAACCTGTAATAGGTTCTATGTATGTATATACATATATATATATATATATATATATATATATATATATATATATATATATATATACATATATATATATATATATATATATATATATATATATATATATATATATAAACATGTCGTACCTAGTAGCCAAAACGCACTTCTCGGCCTACTATGCAATGCCCGATTTGAATAATGGGCCGAGTGATTTTCTTTATTTTCAATAAATTGTTTCTAATTGCTTTTTTTTAATTCTTATCATTATATTACATCAAGAACAAAAATTGTTGACTTAGTTATGTTAGTTTAGGTTAGGTTTAGATAGGGTAGGTTAGGTTAGGTAGGGTTGGTTAGGTTCGGTCATATATCTACGTTAGTTTTAACTCAAATTAAAATAAAACTAACTTATACATAATGAAATGGACAGATTTATCTTTTCATAAGAAAAAAAAATTGGAAAAATATATAAGTTCAGGAAAACTTTGCCTATTAGGCAAATCTGGCCTTGCATAGTAGGCCGAGTACAACGTTCTGGCTACTAGGTACGACATATATATATATATATATATATATATATATATATATATATATATATATATATATATATATATATATATATATATTAAATATATATATATAAATATATATATATATATATATATATATATATGTATATATATATATATATATATATATATATATATATATATCTATATATATATATATATATATATATATATATATATATATATATATTATATATATATATATATGGAACTCGAATCCTTATATATCGAACTTAATCCTTCCACGAAGGAAGGTTTAAGACTGGAATTTCTTAAGTACAATCGTATTTAATAATACTTCTTCAAAAGGATGGATTTACAGTTCAGTGGGTGTAGATATATTGGCCGGCTAAAAGTTGAGGTGAGGTGACGTTCAATATCTTTAATGAGATAATGAGATATTAATAAGTCTGGCACTTGATACATTGATGAACAAATCTAAGACTCTTCGGATGGTTAGTCCAGAATCTTGGATGAAGAGTTTAAGAATATTGACTCAATTGGTCTCAAGCTTTGTTATCCGGGTTATTTTTGTTGTAAGTTTGTAGTTGTAAAGCAAGGTGTGCATATTATAATAATTTATGCAGTGAGAAAATTCGACAAAAAAATGTGTTAAGTTTTCCATATTTTTAGGGTTCGAAAATATTGTCAATGCCTTGAAACATATATTGTTTAATTACGTAAATACTCTTGATATATTTAGTTAGAAACAGTTACTTAATGATAATTGTGTCATCAAAAAAATACCTTGTAAAGACTGTGTTAGGTTCTATGTAGGGCAAACATCCCAAAATTTGAAATTTATAATTTCACAACATAAATACTCTGTAAGTTATAGCCATAATTGTTTAATGCTTTGTTTGTTCCTCTCTCAGAAAGTTCTCACCAAATTGTTTGGGATTCTTCAATAACGGATTGTAAAACCATTTTCAATTGGAACATTATTAAATCTGCTTTAATAGAGATTACAGAATAATTGTTTTGTAATAATATTGTATTGTAATTGTATTGTAATGTATTGTAATGTATTGTATTTGTATTGTAATTGTATTGTAATTGCAATAATGTATTACAATTGTACAATGTATTGCAATTGTAACAATTACTGAGATTGCAGTGGTTTGAATAATTTAAATCCATTTTTGATTCATCAGTTAAAGAGCGATTTGAGTACGATCAATGATACACATTTAACTTACTAATATCTTATTGTTATCCCCTTATCTCATTAAAGACACCTCACCTCAGCTCACCTCTTTCTTGCCAATATATCCACACCCACTGAACTGAAAATCCATTCTTCTGAAGATGTATTATTAAATACGAAAATACTTGATTTTGTTTTGTTTTCCAATTTGCGGAGCTGAATATGACCAATAAAACCTTGTGTTGTCCTCCGCCAGGGTGAGTCAGGTCACGGGAGTGTGTGCTGGGGTCAGGTCGTGTTTGGAGGAACTGAGCACCGCTGCTGGAGGAGCAGCAGGAGGTGAGGAAGGAGGCAGCTTGGCCACACCGCCTCCATCGTCACCCAGCTACACCAACTTCGTCGGCAGCTTACCGTCTGAAGGTCAACTGCGTCATCTAGCTGTCTGTGGAGCCGCGTGGGAGGGAGGAGGAGACGGAGGGGGGGTTCACAGTCTCGGACATCAAGGCGTCATCTGATCTGTCGGTAGCAAGGCGTCTATCGTCAACGCTGCGATGCGTCTACCCGTCGTCATCAATGATATTTCTCGGTCCAGATGAACACGACTACGCTCACAATTTTTATCATTTGCATTTGTATGTTAATATTTTAGTGTGTGTGTGTGTGTTGTGTGTGTGTGTTTGTGTGTGGTTGTGTGTGTGTGTGTGTTGTGTGTGTGTGTGTGTGTGTGGGTGTGTGTGTGTGTGTGTTGTGTGTTGTGTGGTGTGTGTGTGTGTGTGTGTGTGTGTGTGTGTCACCTAGTTGTGCTTTCGCGGGTTGAGTTTTGGCTCTTTAGTTTCGTCTCTCAACTGTCAATCAACAGGTGTACAGGTTCCTGAGCCTACTGGGCTCGTCATATCTACATTTGAAACTGTGTATGGAGTCAGCCTCCACCACATCTGTGCCTAGTGCATTCTATTTACTAACTACTCTGACACTGAAAAAGTTCTTTCTAACGTCTCTGTGGCTCATGTGGGTACTAAGTTTCCACCTGTGTCCCCTTGTTCGTGTTCAACCGTGTTTAAGAGTCTGTCTTTGTCCACCTTGTCACTTCCCCTGAAAATTTTGTAGGTGGTTGTCATGTCTCCCCTTACTCATCCGTCTTCCAGGGACGTAAGTTTCACCTCCTTTAGCCTTTCCTCGTAGCTGATACCTCTCAGTCCGGAACGAGTCGGTGGCATACCGCTGAATCTCTCTAATCATGTCTTGTGTTAACTAGTATGGACTCCAAGCTGGAGCTGCATATTCCAGAATTGGCCTGACATAAGTATTATACAGGATCATGAACGATCCTAACATAGTTTCTAAAAGCAGTTCTTATGTTGGCCAGCTAACAAATGCCGATGAGGATATCCCTTTTGGTTGCCGAATTTCATTACTTTGCATTTTCCTGTTTTAACTTTAGTAGCCATTTTCTAGACCATTCCTCCAGCCTGTCCAGATCGTCCTGTAGTCTCTGTCTATCATCATCTGTCTTGATTCTTCACATAATTTTTCAATCATCAGCAAACATTAGAGGAAGTAGTCTATACCCTCTGGAAGATCGTTTATATATATATATATATAATATATATATATATATAATATAATATATATATATATATATAGATATATATATATATATATATATATATATATTAGAAACAGGATGGGTCCAAGTACAGATCCCTGTGGGACTCTGAGGCCAATCTGAGGCCTCCCCCCCCCCTCACAGTTACTCGCTGTTTCCTGTTGCTTAGATACTCCCTTATCCACTGGAGCACCTTACCTTTTACTCCTGCCTGTTGCTCCAACTTTTGTAACAGCCTTTTTTGGGGTACTGTGTGAAAGCTTTCTCACAGTCCAAGAAAATGCAGTCTGTCCACCCTTCTCTTTCTTGCCTATTTTTGTTGCTTGGCCATAGAACTCTATTAACCCTGTGAGGCACGATTTACCATCTTTGACCCATGCTGGTGGTGTGTTACAAAGCTTTCGCTCCAGATGCTCTACGAGCCTTTTCCTCATGATCTTCTCCATCACCTTGCATGGTATACAAGTTAGGGAAACTGGACTGTAGTTCGGTGCCTCTTGCCTGTCACTCTTTTTGTATATTGGGACTACATTAGCTGTCTTCCAGCTTTCCGTAAGGTCTCCCGTTTCCAGTGACCTGTTATACACCACAGAGAGTGGCACGCCTAGTGCTTCTGCGCCCTCTTTTAGTATCCACGGTGATATTCCGTCAGGCCCAACAGCCTTTGTCATATTCAGCTTCATCCGATTCCAAGGCTGCTTGGTTTGCCTTCTCCTCATTTAGTGTAGGAGCTTCTTCTTGTTCTTTTGTGAAGACCTCCTGGAATCTCTTGTTGAGTTCTTCACACACCTCCTTGTCATTCTCTGTGCATCTGTTCTCCCCTTTCCTCAGTTTCATCACTTGTTCCTTCACCGCTGTTTTCCTCCTGATGTGACTGCGGAGCAGCTTTGGTTGGGTCTTGGCTTCACTCGCGATGTCATTTTCATACTTTCTCTCTGCTTTTCTCCTCACTCTGAGGTACTCATTTCTGGCCTTCTGGTATCTCTCGCTGCTCTCTGAGGTTCTGTTATTCCTGTAGGTTCTCCATATTCTTTTACTCAATTGCTTCGCTACCTTACATTATAGGTTGAACCGTGGATTCTTCTGTTGCTTTGCAAATGCTTTGCGCATTTCTCCTTTAGGACCGGGATAAATCTATCTACAGCTTCCTGGCATTTCTGGGTGACATAGTCTATCATATCCTGTACATCTTCTCTCTGAGTTCTGTTTCCCATGGTATTCCCCTTAGAAAGATTCTTTATCTCGTCGTATTTTTCTCTCCGGTAATTCAGTCTTTTCCCTTCCGATCCCATCCTTGGATAGTTCATCCCTACCTCCAACAGATACTCAATGTCAATACACTGTGCACTCATTCCTTGGGGGCTTCATTTTGACTTCTCTTATTTCGGAGTCATTCAAGGTGAATATCAGATCGAGTCTAGCTGGTTCGACATTGCCTCTCGTTCTTGTGGTGTGTGTACTATCCGAGTTGTACTCACCTAGTTGTGCTTGCGGGGTTGAGCTCTGGCTCTTTGGTCCCGCCTCTCAACCGTCAATCAACAGGTTACAGTTTCCTGAGCCTATGGGCTCTATCATATCTACCTTGAACTGTGTATGGAGTCAGCCTCCACCACATCGCTTCCTAATGCATTCCATTTGTCAACCACTCTGACACTAAAAAGTTCTTTCTAATATCTCTGTGGCTCATTTGGGCACTCAGTTTCCACCTGTGTCCCCAGTGCGTGGTGCCCCTTGTGTTAAANCACACACACACCCCAGGAAGCAGCCCGTGACAGCTGACTAACTCCAGGTACCTATTTACTGCTAGGTAACAGGGGCATTCTGGGTGAAAGAAACTTTTGCCCATTGTTTCTGCCGGGTGCGGGAATCGAACCCGCGCCACAGAATTACGAATCCTGCTCGCTATCCACCAGGCTACCTGGCCCAACCTGGCTACTGGGTGTGTGTGTGTGTGTGTGTGTGTGTGTGTGTACTCACCTATTTGTGCTTGCGGGGGTTGAGCTTTGGCTCTTTGGTCCCGCCTCTCAACTGTCAATCAACTGGTGTACAGGTTCCTGAGCCTACTGGGCTCTATCATATCTACCCTTGAAACTGTGTATGGAGTCAGCCTCCACCACATCACTGCCTAAAGCATTCCATCCGTTAACTACTCTGACACTGAAAAAGTTCCTTCTAACGTCTCTGTGGCTCATGTGGGTACTCAGTTTCCACATGTGTCCCCTTGTTCGCGTCCCCCCAGTGTTGAATAGTTTGTCCTTGTCTACCCGGTCGATTCCTCTGAGGATTTTGTAGGTTGTGATCATATCTCCCCTTAATCTTCTGTCTTCCAGTGTCGTAAGGTGCATTTCCCGCAGCCTTTCCTCGTGTGTGTGTGTGTGTGTGTGTGTGTGTGTGTGTGTGTGTGTGTGTGTGTGTGGTGTGTGTGTGTGTGTGTGTGTGTGTGTGTGTGTGTGTGTGTGTGTGTGTGTGTGTGTGGGTGTGTGTGTGTGTGTGTGTGTGTGTGTGTCGTGGTTTCAGCCACGAGGTCCCTTCTAGGGGGAGCCTCGAGGCTGTATGGATAGCGCCTGTTGGTCTTAGTCTTATTAATGGGCCGGGTTCGATTCCCAGCGGAGGGGAAATCAAATAGGCAGTGTTTCTTTCACACTGCTGCGCTGTTCACCTTGCAGTAAATATGTACCTGGAAGTTAAACAAAATGACAAAAGATGCGTGAAGAACTCAACAAGAGGTTCCAGGAGGTCTTCACAATAGAACAAGGTGAGGTCACTGTGCTAGGACAAAGGGAGGTAAACCAGGCGGCCTTGGAAGGGTTCAAAATTACGAGTGAGGAGGTCAAGAGACACCTGTTGGATCTGGATGTGCGAAAGGCTGTTGGTCCAGACTGGATATCACCATGGGTATTGAAAGAGTGTGCAGAGGCACTTTGTTTTCCACTCTCCATAGTGTATAGTAGGTCACTGGATACGGGAGACCTACCAGAAATATGGAAGACGGCGAATGTGGTCCCAATATACCAAAAGGGTGACAGACAATAGGCACTGAACTACAGGCCAGTGTCCTTGACTTGTATACCATGCAAGGTGATGGAGAAGATCGTGAGAAAAACCTAGTAACACATCTCGAGAGAAGAGACTTCGTGACAACCCATCAACATGGTTTCAGGGAAGGTAAATCTTGCCTTACTAGCTTAATAGAATTAAGCTAGTAAGCTTCCTTATCCACTGGTGCTTCCCAGTGGATAAGGGAGTACCTAAGCAATAGGAAGCAGAGAGTTACAGTGAGGGGTGAGACCTCAGATTGGCGTGAAGTCACCAGTGGAGTCCCACAGGGCTCTGTACTCGGTCCTATCCTGTTTCTGATATACGTGAACGATCTCCCGGAGGGAATAGACTCATTCCTCTCAATGTTTGCTGACGATGCCAAAATTATGAGAAGGATTAAGACAAAGGAGGACTGCTTGAGGCTTCAAGAAGACCTAGACAAACTGAAGGAATGGTCGAACAAATGGTTGTTAGAGTTTAACCCAAGCAAATGTAATAAAGATAGGGTTACTGGCCTACGTCCATGTATCCTTCAGGAACTTAGACAATGGGGCTTTCTAGACCCTATATAGATTGATGGTGAGACCAACTCTTGAATATATATATCCCCAGTATGCCAGCGTGGAACCCTTATTTGAAAAAGGACAAGGAGAAACTAGTAAACGTCAAAAGAAATGCAACGGGACTCGTTCCGGAGCTGAGGAGATTGAGCTATGAGAATAGACCGAGATAAATGAACCTTTCTACACTGTAGGTAGGAAAGACAGGGTTGACATGATAACAACATACGAGGTTCTAAGGGGAATTGACAGGGTAGACAAATTCTCAGGGGAATTGACAGAGTTGATAAAGACAGACTATTTAAAGAAGGTAGTAATAAAAGTAGTAGTAATCAAAGCAGTTAATAAATAGAATGCATTAGGCAGTGATGTGGTGGAGGCTGACTCCATACACAGTTTCAAGTGTGGTTATGATAGAGCCCAATAGGCTCAGGAACCTGTACACCAGTTGACTGACAGTTGAGAGGCGGGACCAAAGAGCCAGAGCTCAACCCCCACAAACACAACTAGGTAAATTACACATTATAATACGGCTATACATTACAAAATACCCAAGACCTATATTACAGACAAACTTCAACAATAAAACTTTACAAACGTCTTAATAATTACAATCAAACAAATAATAATAATAATAATAAAAGGAAAGAGTCATTTATATCTGCCATTATTTTTCTTAACTTCAAAAGCCATAAAGGGCCTTTCTTCCCCCCCCCCTTAAAATCGACCTAACGACCCAATTTGATACTAATGATGTAATTGGGTGTAGTTACCTAAGTCTTTCAGGCTGTAATTGGGTCTGAGGACCCGAGGGAACTTGGGAGATGGCCAAATTGGAGTGTTGAGAGAGAAATATATATTGTGGAATTTTCGTAGATTTTTGTATAAGTTTGTTCGAGTTTTAAAGAAGAATTTTCGTAGAATTTTGTAACAATCTTTCATTTTATAGAATTTTTGTAATAAAAAAGTTATCTTTTTTTGTTTATTTTTTTAGGAATTAATATAAAATTTGTATAGAATTTTATGTGAATTTGCATTTTTTTGTAGAAATGTTTTTTTAATATATTAGTATAATATTTTGTTCAATATTTTTTTTAGTGTTTTTAATATTTTGTTGAATTCTGTTAAATTTTTGTTGAATTTTCTAGTTTTTCTAGTTTTTTTGGCTAGATTTAATGTATTCACTTTATGTGCGAATTTAGTTTTTCCTCTATTTTGTGTTCGGTGATCTATTTTCTGATGAAATGTTCGAGTTGTTTAAGGTAATGTTCGAATTGCTTAGATATTATTCGAGTTGGTTAAGATAATATTCATATTTGTCAAGGAAATGTTCGAATTCGTATATATTTATAATGTTCGAATTCACTTTCTGTGTGTGTATGCATTTCTTTGTGTACACATTCTTGGGATGCATTGCAGGGGTACATGTTTTCGTGTGGTGTGTGTGTGGGTGTGGGTGTGTGTGTGTGTGTGTGTGTGTGTGGTGTGTGTGTGTGTGTGTGTGTGTGGTGTGGTGTGTGTGTGTGGTGTGCGTGTACACACCTAGTTGTGCTTGCGGGGGTTGAGCTCTGGCTCTTAGGGTCCGCTCTCAACTGTCAATCAATCAACTGGTTCCCAACCCCCCAGGCACACACACACCCACACACACACACACACACACACACACACACACCCACACACACAGGAAGCAGCCCGTAGAGCTGTCTAACTCCCAGGTACCTATTTACTGCTAGGTGAACAGGGGGCATCAGGATGAAAGAAACTCTACCCCATATGTTNNNCCTAGAACCCAGTTCCTTCAAAAAACTGGTAGCACTTTTACCCCAGGCGCCGAGTGTCTCAGAAGCAATGGGGACAAAATTGTAGTGGTGATCAAGTTCTCTATACTTACGGGATTTGGCTGCTTCCCTGTGGGTGGCAGCGCCACCTGGTTGTGCAACACTGAGGTCAATGTAGGTGTTAGCCAGGGTTGATACGCACGTGTAGTCCCATACCAACTGCTTGCCATTCTTCCAGGGGTTCACTGTGATACCATCCGGGCGACCAATAAGAGCATCAGAGTTACGGGGCGTTAGGTAACGAGGCTCTCTCTCGGCTGGGCATCACAGCTGTGGTGAGGCTCCTCTTGATGATGTCGTTAACTTCACTGTGCCTCGAGCCATCTCCCGTGCTTTGGCAGAGTAGGCCATGGTGGCCGTACCTGTCAGCCACCACCTCGCCGCAAATACACCTATATCTGGTGTGGATTGGGGCAGCAAGGCGGAGGGCCACAGCAATTCGGAGGGCGTGTGTGTGTGTGATGACGCGTGCCAGTTGCCGACATTGGGGTTGCTAACAGGAAATCCCCTGCATGAGGGGCTGCTACTGCTGTGAGGCGAGCAATGTCGTGCTGTGTTTGATGCAGCACCCAGGCACTCTGCAGCAACTTTGTCTACAATGGGGCCATCCCAGCTGGATTGCCTGTGGGCTTTTGGGGATGGTGGTTGAGGTGATGGGCCTGCACGAGAGGTCCACTCTGTGGCACAGCGTGTAAAATTGGGATCATGTACAACCTGCCAGCTGATGTAAGTGGGCAGGTAGAATTTCCTTCAAGGTCGTCGGATGCTGATAAGGAGGACAGGAAGGCTGGAACAGCGATTTGCGTTGCTGTTCGAACTCCGAGGCCCCAAGTTTACGGGAAGAGAGGCTTGTTTCCACTGCAGGTCATCCATCAAGAGAGAGGTTAAGGCTTGTTCTAGCATTGATTTCAGTAACGGTCATACTCACTTAGTTTTTGGCTACTGTAAGATGGTGAACACCTCAGAAAGTAGGTTAACCTGGGGAGGGACAGACATCTGGTGATGAGGTAGAGTGCATCATGAGCATCAATATCCTCAATCCTCCATCCATCCTCTTAAGGTCGGCGATTTTCTTATCAAGGACCTCATCGATGGCTTTCAACCCAGGGGAGCTCCTAGGAGTGTGCTGTCTTCAGGTTTAGTTTATGGATGTTTGGCAGAAGACCCTCTATTCTCTCTACGATGCCCTGGTTGGAACATATTATTTCACATTTAGAAGGGTTCAGGGTGAGGCCTAAAACTGCACCTGCTCCTGGATTTTTCTGATGTCCTCCAGGAGGGAGTCTGGGAACCAGCTAGGGTACCATCATCCAAGAACCAGATGTTAAGCTCGCTGGACAGGACCTCTGTGATTGTTTGATGACTAAGCAGAAAAGGAGAGGAGCAAGGGGGTCACCCTGTTGGACGCCTTCCCGCGAGTCAATTTCATGTTCGCCAAAAAGTAGCTTAAGATCCATACTGTAGCATGAATGTACGAAAGGGTAGAGGGAAGGGAAATGACTATGAACCGCACGGGGTAGTACAGCATCCCTCCGCACCAAATTGAAGGCATTTGAAATCTAGCTTGATAAGGGCCTTTTCGTCTGTGATATTGGCGATGAATATATATATATATATATATATATATATATATATAGATATATATATATATATATATAATATAATTATATATATTAATATATATATATATATATTTATATAAAAATTTCTTTTGTGTGTGTGCTTGTATATGTTGTGTTTGGGTTGGAATTTGTGTTGTTATTTATTGGTGTATTTCAAAAATTGGTTCTTGTGTAATGGCGCTAAATTGGTTTGGGCTTCGCTAGTTTCTCACCGGTCTCCGAATTTGACTAGAAATGATCTTCGCCACACTCACACGATCACACACGCACACGCACACACACACACACACAACACACACACACACACACACACACACACACAACACACACACACACACACACAACACACACACACACACACACCCACACACACACACACACCCCACACACACACACACACACAGCCAAAAGGAAGGAGCCAAAGAGTTACGGTAAGGGGCGAGAAGTCGGACTGGCGAACAGTAACAAGTGGAGTACCACAAGGATCGGTGCTGGGACCAATTCTATTTCTTGTATATGTAACGACATGTTTACGGGTGTAGAGTCCTACATGTCGATGTTTGCGGATGACGCAAAGTTGATGAGAAGAGTTGTGACAGATGAGGATTGCAGGATCCTCCAAGAGGACCTGAACAGGTTGCAGAGATGGTCAGAGAAATGGCTACTGGAATTCAACACGAGCAAATGTAAAGTTATGGAAATGGGACTAGGAGATAGGAGACCAAAGGGACAGTACACAATGAAGGGGAACAGCCTACCTGTGACGACGCGCGAAAGAGACCTGGGTGTGGACGTAACACCTAATCTATCTCCTGAGGCACATATAAATAGGATAACGACAGCAGCGTACTCTACACTGGCAAAAGTTAGAACATCATTCAAAAACCTAAGTAAGGAGGCATTTAGGGCTCTTTACACTGCCTACGTGAGGCCAGTCTTAGAGTATGCCGCCTCATCATGGAGTCCCCATCTAAAGAAGCACATAATGAAACTGGAAAAGGTTCAGAGGTTTGCAACGAGACTCGTCCCAGAGCTACGAGGGATGGGGTATGAGGAGCGCCTGGGGGAACTATGCCTTACGACACTAGAAAGAAGAAGGGAGAGGGGGGACATGATAGGAACGTATAAAATACTCAGAGGGATTGACAGAGTGGACATAGACGAAATGTTCACACGGAATAGTAACAGAACGAGGGGACATGGATGGAAGTTAGAAACTCAGATGAGTCACAGAGATGTTAGGAAGTTTTCTTTTAGCGTGAGAGTAGTGGGAAAATGGAATGCACTTAAGGAACAGGTTGTGGAAGCCAATACTATTCATAATTTTAAAACCAGGTATGATAGGGAAATGGGATAGGAGTCATTGCTGTAAACAACTGATGCTCGAAAGGCGGGATCCAAGAGTCAATGCTCGATCCTGCAGACACATATAGGTGAGTACATATAGGTGAGTACACACACACACTTTCTGATATATGTAAATGATCTCCCAGAGGGTATAGACTCGTTTCTCTCAATGTTTGCTGATGACGCCAAAATAATAACGGATAGCATCAGCGGCATATGCCAGGTTGGCTAACATAAGAACGACATTTAGAAACTTGTGTAAGGACTGAACTCTATGGGCAACCTGTTGGTTCCAGGATTGCCGGTTAAGGTCTCCTTACGGTAGCCAGCGCCCTGCCTCAGTCCTCAGCCTTCATGAAGGCTGACTCCTGGTTCCACCTGTGTCTCCTGGTTCCACCCGTGTCTCTTGGTTCCACCTGTGTCTCCTGGTTCCACCCTTGTCTCCTGGTTCCACCTGTGTTTCCTGGTTCCACCTGGTTACACCTGTGTCTCCTGGTTCCACCTGTGTCTCCTGATTCCACATGTGTCTCTTGATTCCACATGTGTCTACTGGTTCCACCTGTGTCTCCTGATTCCACATGTGTCTACTGGTTCCACCTGTGTCTTCTGGTTCCACCCGTGTCTCCTGGTTCCACCTGTGTCTCCTGGTTCCACCCTTGTCTCCTGGTTCCACCTGTGTCTCCTGGTTCCACCCGTGTCTCCTGGTTCCACCCGTGTCTCCTGGTTCCACCTGGTTCCACCTGTGTCTCCTGGTTCCACGTGTGTCTCCTGATTCCACATGTGTCTACTGGTTCCACCTGTGTCTCCTGGTTCCACCCGTGTCTCCTGGTTCCACCTGTGTCTCCTGGTTCCACCCTTGTCTCCTGGTTCCACCTGTGTTTCCTGGTTCCACCTGTGTCCCCTGGTTCCATCTGTGTCTCCTGATTCCACATGTGTCTACTGGTTCCACCTGTGTCTCCTGGTTCCACCCTTGTCTCCTGGTTCCACCTGTGTTTCCTGGTTCCACCTGTGTCACCTGGTTCCACCTGTGTCACCTGGTTCCACCTGTGTATCCTGGTTCCACCTGTGTCTCCTGGTTCCACCTGTGTCACCTGGTTCCACCTGTGTGTCCTGGTTCCACCTGTGTCTCCTGGTTCCACCTGTGTTTCCTGGATCCACCTGTGTCTCCTGGTTCCACCTGTATCTCCTGGTTCCACCCGTGTCTCCTGGTTCCACCCGTGTCTCCTGGTTCCACCCGTGTCTCCTGGTTCCACCCGTGTCTCCTGGTTCCACCCGTGTCTCCTGGTTCCACCTGTGTCACCTGGTTCCACCTGTGTTTCCTGGTTCTACCTGTGTCACCTGGTTCTACCTGTGTCACCTGGTTCCACCTGTGTCACATGGTTCCACCTGTGTCTCCTGGTTCCACCTGTGTCACCTGGTTCCACCTGTGTCTCCTAGTTCCACCTGTGTCTCCTGGTTCCACCTGTGTTTTCTGGATCCACCTGTGTCTCCTGGTTCCACCCGTGTCTCCTGGTTCCACCCGTGTCTCCTAGTTCCACCTGTGTCTCCTGGTTCCACCTGTGTTTTCTGGATCCACCTGTGTCTCCTGTTTCACCCGTGTCTCCTGGTTTACCTGTGTCACCTGGTTCCACCTGTGTCACCTGGTTCCACCTGTGTCACCTGGTTCCACCTGTGTCACCTGGTTCCACCTGTGTCACATGGTTCCACCTGTGTCTCCTGGTTCCACCTGTGTCACCTGGTTCCACCTGTGTCACATGGTTCCACCTGTGTCTCCTGGTTCCACCTGTGTCTCCTGGTTCCACCTGTGTCACCTGGTTCCACCTGTGTCTCCTAGTTCCACCTGTGTCTCCTGGTTTCCACCTGTGTTTTCTGGATCCACCTGTGTCTCCTGGTTCCACCTGTGTCTCCTGGTTCCACCCGTGTCTCCTGGTTCCACCCGTGTCTCCTGGTTCCACCTGTATCTCCAGGTTCCACCCGTGTCTTCTGGTTCCACCCGTGTCTCCTGGTTTCACCCGTGTCTCCTGGTTTACCTGTGTCACCTGGTTCCACCTGTGTCACCTGGTTCCACCTGTGTCACCTGTTCCACCTGTGTCTCCTGGTTCCACCCGTATCTCCAGGTTCCACCTGTGTCTCCAGGTTCCACCTGTGTCACCTGGTTCCACCTGTGTCTCCAGGTTCCACCTGTGTCTCCAGGTTCCACCTGTGTCACCTGGTTCCACCTGTGTCTCCTGGTTCCACCCGTGTCTCCTGTTCCACCTGTGTCTCCAGGTTCCACCCGTGTCTTCTGGTTCCACCCGTGTCTCCTGGTTCCACCAGTGTCTCCTGGTTCACCTGTGTCACCTGGTTCCACCTGTGTCACCTGGTCCACCTGTGTCTCCAGGTTCCACCTGTGTCTCCTGCTCGCTCCGTTTGGCCCTTGCCTGTTTGTCATATCAATATATATAATTATTTTCTACTTGATTACGTCTTAACTGCTTCACCTCTCCTCCTCCTCCTCCTCCGTAATAATCTTGAGTTGACTCTCCCTTTCCATTCCTTACCGGTGCTGCATACACAACAACTGGTCTTGCGTAGGTTGTATACGTGTGTGTGTGTGTGTATATATACCTGTGTGTCTCAGTATACCTGTGTAAGTTACACCTGACTGCAGGAGTAACGCTTTACCTGACCTCTGCAGGTACACTGCCGGAGCTGGCGACGCTGCAGGTGAGTGGCAACCCCATCACCTTCCCGCCTCCTGACGTCATCAAGGGCGGCACGCGCGCCATTTTGCGCTTCCTGAAGGAAAAATGCGACGCTGAGGAAAATATCGACGGTCTTCCAACCTCCTCGCCCGCCGCCGGGGAGGTCGAACCCTTGGGAAATCACCCGGGATCGACTCCAGATGCGATGCGACGGTCGGAAAGTTTGAGGGAGAGTTCCTTTGATGACCAAGATGGTGAGGAGAGTGAGAGTGCGGTGTGGTGCGGCTGGTACAGCGAAGGTGAGGGCAGGCAGGCAAGGGTCGCTGAAAATGCTCCAGAGAGTCATTACGAAGGTGATGAAAGTGATGACGGTGATGAGACGTCTCGAAACTCATCCGTACATTCAACCAGCTTCCGGATCGCCATTAAGGCCGGTGGAGACTCAGTGGTGGAGCAGGACCTCCACTTGGGCCTCCAAGAAGAGCCTGATAGCGAGCGAGACACTCTGGGTCGCCCGCCAAGTTCCACTTCAGCGTGCCTCCTGACTCCCAACTTCGAGTTCCCGACGAGACCCGAGTATGACTTGACCCGCGAGGACTCTTCCTCAGACAGAGGCCTCGCCGAGGGCCCGTGTCGCCCCGAGGACGACCCCTCCATCGCTACCTGGAGCTGCACCTGCTTCCAGGACCCGTCGCCCATCACTCGAGACAAAATGCACATCTTCGGCAGGACTCCAGACTCGACCTCGAAGCACCGCTTCCTGAAGACTCTTCCAGACACTCTGGAAAGCCTCCTCCTTCCCGTGGGCTCCATCATGGTCCCTACTGTGGGCCCGGGACACATAGGGGGCCATCGAAGGACCCTCCACCTCCATCTTCAGGGGGACAACCACCACCTGGAGGACGACATGGAGAGCCTGGAGGGTGACCTGGGGGAGGGCTACAGGCGTCCCCATAGCGAACCATTCTGCGACATCGAGAAGGAATGTCACAGAAAGGTGGGTCAGGCGTCGTGTGTGGATGGGTGATGTTAAGTCTCGGGATGGGTCATGGAGTGACGCAGTGGGTCATGGAGTGACGCAGTGGGTCAGGGAGTGACGCAGTGGGTCAGGGAGTGACGTAGTGGGTCAGGGAGTGACGCAGTGGGTTAGGGAGTGACGCAGTTTGTCAGGGAGTGACGCAGTTGGTCAGGGAGTGACGCAGTGGGTCAGGGAGTGACGCAGTGGGTCAGGGAGTGACGTAGTGGGTCAGGGAGTGACGCAGTGGGTCAGGAAGTGACGCAGTGGGTCAGGGAGTGACGCAGTGGGTCAGGGAGTAACGTAGTGGGTCAGGGAGTGACGCAGTGGGTCAGGAAGTGACGCAGTGGGTCAGGGAGTGACGCAGTGGGTCAGGGAGTGACGCAGTGGGTCAGGGAGTGACGCAGTGGGTTAGGGAGTGACGCAGTTTGTCAGGGAGTGACGCAGTTGGTCAGGGAGTGACGCAGTGGGTCAGGGAGTGACGCAGTGGGTCAGGGAGTGACGCAGTGGGTCAGGGAGTGACGCAGTGGGTTAGGGAGTGACGCAGTTTGTCAGGGAGTGACGCAGTTGGTCAGGGAGTGACGCAGTGGGTCAGGGAGTGACGCAGTGGGCCAGGGAGGGAGGGACGCAGTGGGTCAGGGAGTGACGCAGTGGGTCTAGGGAGTGACGCAGTGGGTCATGGAGTGACGCAGTGGGTCAGGAAGTGACACAGTGGGTCAGGGAGTGACGTAGTGGGTCAGGGAGCGACGCAGTGGGTCAGGGAGTGACGCAGTTTGTCCGGGAGTGACGCAGTAGGCCAGGGAACCATACATAGAGAATATGAGAAAGTAAGTCTCTCTCTCTCTCTCTCTCTCTCTCTCTCNCATATATTTCTCTCTAACACACGCACGCGCGCGCGAGCGCGCACACACAAACACACACACACACAAATGCATTCCATTGACAAATGGATGCATTAGGAAGTGATGTGGTGGAGGCTGACTCCATACAGAGTTTCAAGTGTAGATATGATGGAGCCTAATAGGCTCAGGAACCTGTACACCTGTTGATTGACGGTTGAGAGGCGGGACCAAAGAGCCAGAGCTCAACCCCTGCAAACACAACTAGGTGAGTACACACACACACACTCTCTTTCACATCCCTAGGAAGCAGCCCGTAGCGGCTGTCTAACTCCTGGGTACCTATTTACTGCTAGGTGAACAGGTGCAGCTGGGTAAAAGAAACTGTGCTCTTTTGTTGCCGCTTCCGCTTGGAATCGAACCCAGCCCATTCGGACTACGACTTTCGAGCGCTGTCCACTCACCCGCATGGCCCCAGTGTTTGTGTGTGTGTGTGTGTACTCACCTAGTTGTACTCACCTAGTTGTGCTTGCGGGGGTTGAGCTTTGGCTCTTTGGTCCCGCCTCTCAACTGTCAATCAACTGGTGTACAGGTTCCTGAGCCTACTGGGCTCTATCATATCTACACTTGAAACTGTGTATGGAGTCAGCCTCCACCACATCACTGCCTAATGCATTCCATCCGTTAACTACTCTGACACTGAAAAAGTTCCTTCTAACGTCTCTGTGGCTCATGTGGGTACTCAGTTTCCACCTGTGTCCCCTTGTTCGCGTCCCACCAGTGTTGAATAGTTTATCCTTGTTTACCCGGTCGATTCCTCTGAGGATTTTGTAGGTTGTGATCATGTCTCCCCTTACTCTTCTGTCTTCCAGTGTCGTAAGGTGCATTTCCCGCAGCCTTTCCTCGTAACTCATGCCTCTTAGTTCTGGGACTAGTCTAGTGGCATACCTTTGGACTTTTTCCAGCTTCGTCTTGTGCTTGACAAGGTACGGGCTCCATGCTGGGGCCGCATACTCCAGGATTGGTCTTACATATGTGGTGTACAAGATTCTGAATGATTCCTTACACAGGTTCCTGAACGCTGTTCTGATGTTAGCCAGCCTCGCATATGCCGCAGACGTTATTCTTTTTATGTGGGCTTCAGGAGACAGGTTTGGTGTGATATCAACTCCTAGATCTTTCTCTCTGTTCGTTTCATTAAGTACTTCATCTCCTATTCTGTATCCTGTGTCTGGCCTCCTGTTTCCACTGCCTAGTTTCATTACTTTGCATTTACTCGGGTTGAACTTCAACAGCCATTTGTTGGACCATTCACTCAGTCTGTCTAGGTCATCTTGTAGCCTCCTACTATCGTCCTCCGTTTCAATCCTCCTCATAATTTTTGCATCATCGGCAAACATTGAGAGAAACGATTCTATACCCTCTGGGAGATCATTTACATATATCAGAAACAGTATAGGTCCAAGGACTGACCCCTGCGGGACTCCACTCGTAACGTCTCGCCAATCTGAGACCTCACCCCTCACACTGACTCGTTGTCTCCTGTTGCTTAGGTACTCCTGTATCCAACGGAGTACCTTCCCTTTCACTCCAGCCTGCATCTCCAGCTTTTTCACTAGCCTCTTGTGTGGCACTGTATCAAAGGCTTTCTGACAATCCAAAATATGCAGTCTGCCCACCCTTCTCTCTCTTGCCTTATTTTTGTTGCCTGGTCGTAGAATTCAAGTAACCCTGTGAGGCAGGACCTGCCATCCCTGAATCCATGTTGATGCTGTGTTACAAAGTTCTTTCGCTCCAGGTGCTCCACTAGCTTTCTTCGCACAATCTTCTCCATCAGCTTGCATGGTATGCAGGTTAGGGACACTGGCCTGTAGTTCAGTGCCTCCTGTCTATCCCCTTTCTTGTATATCGGGACTACGTTAGCTGCTTTCCAAATTTCTGGCAGTTCCCCTGTTGCCAGTGATTTGTTATACACTATGGAGAGTGGGAGGCACAGTTCTTCTGCTCCTTCCTTTAGTATCCAAGGGGAGATTCCATCTGGGCCTATAGCCTTTGTCACATCCAACTCTAGTAAACACTTCCTTACTTCCCCGCTGGTAATCTCAAACTCTTCCAGTGGTTCCTGGTTAGCTATTCCCTCTCTTATCTCTGGGATTTCTCCTTGCTCTAAGGTGAAGACCTCTTGGATTTTCTTATTCAGTTCCTCACACACTTACTTGTCGTTTGTAGTGAATCCTTCCGCCCCTATCCTTAATTTCATAACCTGTTCCTTTACTGTTGTTTTTCTCCTGATGTGGCTATGCAACAATTAGGCTGATTCTTTGCCTTGCTTGCGATGTCATTTTCGTATTGTCTTTCTGCCTCTCTTCTCATCCTGACATATTTATTTCTGGCATTCTGGTATCTTTCTCTGCTCTCCAGTGTCCTGTTATTCCTATAGTTTCTCCATGCCCTTTTACTTTGCTGCTTAGCTAGCCTACATCTCTGATTAAACCATGGGTTTCTCATCTTCATTTCACTGTTTTCCTTTTGGACTGGGACAAACTTGTTTTCTGCGTCCTTGCACTTGTGCCTGATGTAGCCCATCATATCTTGGGCCGTCTTTCCCCTGAGCTCTGTTTCCCATGCTATTTCTGTTAGGAATTTTCTTATCTCCTCATAGTTTCCCTTTCGGTATGCTAACCGGACGGTATGCTGTGTGTGTGTGTGTGTGTTTTTGTGTGTATTCACCTAGTTGTACTCACCTAGTTGTGCTTGCCGGGGTTGAGCTCTGGCTCTTTCGTCCCGCCTCTCAACCGTCAATCAACAGGTGTACAGTTTCCTGAGCCTAATGGGCTCTATCATATCTACACTTGAAACTGTGTATGGAGTCAGCCTCCACCACATCGCTTCCTAATGCATTCCATTTGTCAACCACTCTGACACTAAAAAAGTTCTTTCTAATATCTCTGTGGCTCATTTGGGCACTCAGTTTCCACCTGTGTCCCCTAGTGCGTGTGCCCCTTGTGTTAAACAGCCTGTCTTTATCAACCCTGTCGATTCCCCTGAGAATCTTGAATGTGGTGATCATGTCCCCTCTAACTCTTCTGTCTTCCAACGAAGTGAGGTTTAATTCCTGCAGTCGCTCCTCGTAGCTCATACCTCTCAGCTCGGGTACTAGTCTGGTGGCAAACCTTTGAACCTTTTCCAGTTTAGTCTTATGCTTGACTAAGACACACACACAATGTGTGAGTGTGTGTGTGTGTGTGTGTGTGTGTGTGTGTGTGTGTGTGTGTGTGTGGTGTGTGTGTGTGTGTGTGTATGTGTGGTGTGTGTGTGTGTGTGTAATTACGTAGGAGTAATTACATAATGAGAGCAACGCTCGTCAAGTCCCCCTTCCCTATAGTCTCTGTATTAATACGCCCGTGTCCTTGTTCACACATACTGTGGCTCTTCCCTCGTTAACTCCCCCCCCCCCCGTCCCTGTCATTAATACAATCACCACCTGCATATTATTTTAACTGGTTGTTACTTTGAATAACCCCCTTTGTCTTATTAGCTTATGCAGTCCTGTCTTAATCGAGGTTGAGAGACCAACCAAGATCCTCTCTCATCCCCTTTCAATACAAACTAAACAAGTTCTATCTCAACACTAAGTTCTATTCTCAAATTAAACAAGTTCTATCTCAACACTAAGTTCTATTCTCAAATTAAACAAGTTCTATCTCAACACTAAGTTCTATCTCAACACT
>WNGS01168522.1:0-10878 GCA_020271785.1 Procambarus virginalis | reverse complement strand
CTCTCTCTCTCTCTCTCTCTCTCTCTCTCTCTCTCTCTCTCTCTCTCTCTCTCTCTCTCTCTCTCGCTCTCTCTTATACTTATAACACCGCCGTCGTGACGTCATTGAATGGCGGCGGGAGTTGATTCGTCCTGCAAATGCCCCGCCCCCTCTCTCAGTTGCAGCCGGAGACTACGTCAACATTCTATCACTAAATCTCCCCTCTTCGGCAATACCTTCCCTTCCCCATCTCTCCCACTCCCTACCTCCCTCCCCCTACTCCCCTCCCCCAACCATTTCCCGCCTCCCCCCTTTCCCCAGAAAAGCACACCCCTTTATATGGGTAAGTTTGCCGACATGTCTGGGGCTATTTTGTTCAGGTGGCTGGCGCTTGCCTTTTTTTTTTTGCTATTTTGTGGTTTTTTTTAGTGTGTGTGTGTGTGGTGTGTGTGTGTGTGTGTGGTGTGTGTTGTGTGTGTGTGTGTGTGTGTGTGTGTGTGTGTGTGTTGGTATTCACCGAGTTGTACCTGAAGTACCTGGTCGAATGTCTCGTTTTGGGCTTCAAATTTTATGCTGTTGGCCATCTAATGCAGTGGCATTCGACCAGCTTTTTAATCCCATTTACTCCATTCTCCTAGGCTATAGAAGTGCTTCCTTACATCCGTAGAGCTTTTTAACTTGACATTCGTCGCCGGCCGCCTTACTGCACTGGCAACCCGACCCTCATCCCACTTATCATGGCTAAAAGTTGGTCTTGACGACCTCTAGCTTGGTGTCTTCTTTTTAAATAATTACTTGCTTACCCCACCTTCATTTTTAAGCTCATTCCAACTAATCTTGTACAATGAGGTGTTCACTCTGCCCCACTGTTGTGTGTGTGTGATCCCTGATTATACCAAACGATTTGGTATAATTATTTGTATATAATTCATTTGTGTGTCGGTGGGGTGTTATGACCTCCGCTGTGTACCCTGGCTCGTATCTGCCACAGGAATACTTATTAATCAGGCCTATTACATTTATTACCTTCAAGGGTATGATCCCAAAATCCCTGTGATAAGAAGATACACTGGCACTAGTAGGTATTTAAGGGACACAAACACACTTAAAAAGAGTATAATCATAATCATAATATTTATCATTATACGCAATAATCTCACTTGATAACTGCTTGGATCAACAGACTTAGTATGATGCAGAGTATGGCTAGTTTTTACCTCTTGTCTTCCAAGGGAACACCACCTATATACAGAATAACAATTACACTTAACTTCACAGACCAGGGGCCAGATTCACGAAGCAGTTACGCAAGCACTTACGAACCTGCACATCTTTCCTCAATCTTAGGCGGTTTTGTTTACAATTATTAAACAGTTAAGGAGCTCCGAAGCACCAGGAGGCTGTTTATAACAATAACAACATTAGATTGGCAAGTTTTCATGCTTGTAAACTGTTAAATAAATGTAACCAAAGCCGTCAAAGATTGAGGAAAGATGTACACGTTCGTAAGTGCTTGCGTAACTGCTTCGTGAATCTGGCCCCAGTCCACCAGACCACCCCAACAGTTTCTGACTTGTTATCCACAGTTACCACACGCCAGATACATTTTCTACTCAAACACACTATGTATGAAAGTAACCACTTTCAAAGAGACACAGTCATACTAATATAGTATTTAATACATTCTAATAATATAACTAAACTAATAAACATTCTTAAATGGCTTGAATAAACATTTACTTCTAAAATGGAAGCGACAGCTGGCAACACCACACCCGATCAATACTCGTCTTGTCAGTGTACAGGTATAAGACACGAACATTTCCTGTCCATTGAACAGGCAAGCCATGTCACCAATTATGTTGCCACATCCTATCCCTAGCATAATATAAGAATTAACCAATATATATATATAATATATATATATATATATATATATATATATATATATATATATATATATATATATATATATATATATATTATACGTGAGGAACGTGAGGAACACGTTATGCCCAAGATAACCATCCAGGTGCCGGCGGGGAAGTGGTTCATATAGCCTCGGCTATCACTTCCTTATGTCCGGTCGTGATGGTCAAGTGGTTTTAAGGCATCCCTGTACATACCAGTTGCGTTGCTCCTGGGAGTATGGGTTCGAGTCACTTCTGGGGTGTGAGTTTTCAGTTATATGTATATATATATATATGCATATATATATATATATATATATATATATATGTATATATGTATATATATATATAATATATATATATATATATATATATATATATATATATATATATATAATATGCAAATCACATTATATGTAAGTACACTCCAATTCATCCTATGAGTACCAGCACTTCTAATACAGTACAGATACAGAACAGTGGGTATTTCCAAACACCGGATGTACAGTTGAACAGTGACTATAAGCTACGACTCTCAACGATATCGAGCGTGGTCTTTCCTTCTCTTTTAACCCAATTTTCCAACCGTTAACACTTAATCTTTATTATCAGCAATCACAGAGAGCGTGCAGCTACCAACACCCGGCCGCGACTATTTGTTAATTCCGAGTCTGTGTTATACTTCATTGTTATTAGGAGTAACAACATGTCGTCGTTAGGAGGTAGATTATACAATCATATTACTCGCCACTGTGTGTGTGATCTTACAAAGAGAAGAGCAATACTCAGCTAATGCATTTACTAGTCGCCTCGTACTGTATTATAATTACTCTGAACCCTATATGGGCTGTTTGATATATGGCCGTGCGACGCGCTTCACTCTTATAAGTCTATAAGGTAAAGTATGCTGGAATGGCCATTTTCGTATAGGAATGAGGGCCGGCCATCTCCGTCTCCAGGGGCTGTACAAACGGCCTCCGCTTTATACACAGTCAGACCAGGTTATGGCCAGCATTCCATACACACCTGCCTTGGTATAGTCATCTCTCACTCAGACTGTGTATATATACACGGTAGCTCACTTGTATTTGTGAATATACACGGTAGCCCGCTTTAAATATATGTAAGCTTTAACTAGGCTGGTTCCTCTTTAGAACTAAGCTGCTCATCAGCTTAGAGCCCCAGTATTGACGGTGTACTCGTGAAGGATCCTCAGAGTCCTCCCCCCTCTCCTGCACCCTAGAGTCCAGCTTCCCACTTCTCCACCTGGTTGACTCTGAATGGTTTACACAAAGACTGGTACTAGTTTACGCCCTCTTAGTCTTCTGCGGGGCGTCTGTTTACAATTAGGAATACAAAATTAATTTGATATATTTGCTTGTATCTAGATATAGCCGCATCGCTGGGAATGGCTAGCACAGCTACCTGGTCGTCTCTTGGCGGAGTATCCTCTACATCCTTGTCTTGCAAAAATTCAGAAATCGAATTATTGGATATGCAAATGAGGAGGCGGCGGGAGCGAGGAGGAGCGTCGCCGGGGCGTGCTCAAGCAATTAATGAGTCGACGCTAAATGGCTCATTCGCAAGCCTAAATGTGAGACGGAAACGAAGGCCTTTTTTTCTCCCTTCCGTGGTGAGTGCCCAGTCACTCTTCCCGCGGTCAAGGAAGCGCGCGCGGGCCACGCTCTGCTGGTATGGCAAGCCCGTCTCCAGTTGCCATAACAGAGAGAAAATGATGTACTAACACGCGCGAATCTAACGTAACATATCGACACAACATATAGAAAACGTGAACGTTTGTGAGCTGAGATGATTTATAGTACCCTTTTATTTATCCGTTTGGGGATTTTGACGTTAAAATGCGGTGTGTTATAGGAAAGAACAGGTTGGGCATACGCCGCCCGCTCCTACCTAAATCTAATTTTTTTTTTGTCCCGGTTTGTAGAGTAGCGGTAAGGAGAGAGACTACAACGGTTAAGGAGAGACTCTACAACGGTTAAGGAGAGACTCTACAACGGTTAAGGAGAGACTCTACAACACAGAGCATGAGACAATGGATATAAATTAAATATAGATTCAAGGTTTACCTGGGTAAATACTGGTCTGGAAATAGGGTTTTTGATTCATGGAAACAAATTATCACTTAACATGATCCATGTGGTCTTGATTGAGTGCTTCAAGCGTAGGTTACACATATATATATGAATGATTCTGTGTGAAAAAATAGAGAAGTTTCCATGTTCAGGCAAAGTGTCCTTCAGTGTCCTCTGTTGTCAAGTTCATGTTAGGCTTGTAAACTAGTGCTTTTATAGGATAAATAAGATATGAAACTTTTTAAAGGTTTCATATCTTATTTATCCTATAATTACCAGTGTAATTAAACTTTAAACATGCTAATAGTATATATATACTTGCAAGTATATATATACTTGCAAGTATATATATACTTGCAAGTATATATATACTTGCTTTCTGTCTCATTTCCCTCTTGGATGATTTAAGCGCCGTTAATGGCTAAGTGTCTGAGTGGACGTCGTTGCGGCCAACACTGGCGTACCCCGCAACACCAGGTGTAAAGGAATCAAGATCTTAAATGAGGATCAAGTTAGAACGGAATTTGTTACATTGGATATTTTCCCAAGTAGGCTACTAATTTAACTAGGAGGGTGACAGCCCAGACTGTTCCTTAATTTTGTTTAGGTGGTATTGAAGTGTTTTATTGCTCTAGATTCTGTAGTTAGACGTTGTTAGTTCCTGGTGCTGCTTAGTTCGTTAGTTGTTAGATTCCTGGGGTCGGATTCACGAAGCAGTTACGCAAGTACTTACGACCTTGTGACCTTTGACACCGATTTTAAGCTTTGTTTTATTTTAAATTTATTTTCCCACTTCGAAAACTTGGAGAAGCTGTGACCTTTGACTGATAACCAGATTGCTCCAAAGTTCATTAGCTCTGGTCAACATACTTTAGCCACGTTATTGTGACTCATCGCCTGCATATGTTCATTAGCTCGTTTGTTCAACCAAAACCAACCTGTCAACCGAATCTCATTAGCATCACTTTGGCCGTCACTGAATGCCAGATTTAAGAAACGCATAAGAAGGGTTACGTCTGCAGACACAAGACAATGCTCTCTTCTGTCATGTTAGGGACTTAACCCTCCAAACACACACCGAAACTACGACGTTGGTACAACGTTCGAACAAGTTTTAACACCTCCTAACCAGTTATAACAACCAATATAGCAAGTTGTAACAACGTTCTAATACGTCATAAACACGTTAAGCCAAGATGTACCAACTTTATTACAAGTTGTAACAAGCGGAAAATAGACAATTTCGGTTTGTGTTTCCAGGGAAATCATCCTATTGACTGGTCTTCTAATATAACCTTTCCTGCCTCTTCTCTTCACAGACGCCGTCTCGTGGACTCAGCTCTAATACACAACCTTCCCAACATGAACCTGAGTCCTGGTTCTGTTGCTATTGACGCTTCCCTTTCACAGTACATACTCCAATGTTCTAACCTTCTTAAATGTGATCTGACTTTGCTCTGCCTTTTCTAGGGGTTTCTTTCCTGTTTGTCTCTTTCGTTACTAGGTTTTATCTTTATTTTCTCTTCGCCATTAGGCTTCTGGTATTTTCCTTTTCTTTTTAATTGTCTGTTTTTGTAACGTATTCCTGTACCCTTTTTATTTTCCTTAATTCTAAGCTTTCCTTTTTTAGCCCATTCTCTTTGTTCTTACCTTTTCTCTTTTATTTCCTTTCTCTCCTATTTTTTCTTTCATCTTATCGTTACCGTTCATCCTATTTTTCTTTCATTCTATTTTTCTTTTATCCTATTTTTATTTCATCCTATTTTTCTTTCATCCTATTTTTCTTTCAACCTATTTTTCTTTCATCCTATTTTACTTTCATCCTAATTTTTTCTCTCGTCCTATTTTTCTTTTATCCTATTTTTCTTTCATCCTATTTTTTCTTTAACTCTATTTGGTTTAATTCTAATTTTTCTTTCATCCTATTATTCTTTCATCCTATTTTTCTTTTTAGCTTTTAGCTTTTAGCTTTCAAATATGTTTAGTTTCTTAACTAATACACGTACTTGTGTATGCTGTGAATCCCAACACACAAAATACGTTTTGTATTTTGTTATTGGGAAAAAGTAGCGGCTCACAAATATTCACGTTTTCTATGCGTAGGCTGGTGAGGATAGGTGGGTGGATTGGGCTTGTACGTTTTAGTCCCACCTTATTTTGTAGGTAAAATCATAGGCTGATGAATCTAATATTCCATAGTCTTTCCATTAAAATAAGTATCACAAGTGAAGAAATCCACAAGGGCCGTGATGAGGGTTCGAAATTACGTCCGAGAGGTTCCCAGACGCTGTCTTAATTCGACTGTGCCACGACATGGTAAAAGATCCCCCCCCCCTTGTGGATTTGTTCATTTGATCCATCAGGCTATTGTGATTTCTATGGGTAAAGTATCACAAGCTTCAAAAAAAATAAAAAACAAAATGCTGGAAAGGACACACCCCACATCGTAAATCCAGGTTATAGAGGCCGTAAACGCCACGAGATCCGGATAGATGTCCGGTTGCTATATTTACGTGGTATCCGGTGAGTTGGTACTGGCACGAGCGAATATCACTTGTAACAAAGTTCATTGGAGGGGCAGGGGGGGGTGGAACTGAGGGGGGACGGAGGAGGGAGGGGTGTGGAACAGAGCGGGCATGGGAAGGGGGTGTGGAACGGAAAAGGGGGGGGGGGGGAGGGGGGCGAATGTTAAGAGAAAAACATTGTAATTTCATCCTTTATAACTACTTTGGAAAGTAAGAGATTAGTACTTTGACGTTAAAGGTCGCCCAATCAACCCGTCCTCGTAATAGAGCGCTGTATTTTGACTTATACTCTTCCTAAGACCCAAAACCGTCGTGCTATAAAATGACAGCGGTTCGCGATATTGACATACTGTCCCGTTTTCTGTTTTGGGTCCTCTGATAGGGGTTAGGATAAGGGGGGCACTTTAGTAGGACAGTTTCTTGACGTTGGGAAACTTTAGGAGAACGGGCTGCATGAATACACTCACTTCTGTCAGGGGTCAGTGGGAATAATGAATCTACCTCACTGTGACTCATGTGTCCTCATAGGTCAGCATGGGGGAATCTACCTCACTGTGACTCATGTGTCCTCATAGGTCAGCAAGTATGGGGGAATCTACCTCACTGTGACTCATGTGTCCTCATAGGTCAGCAAGTATGGGGGAATCTACCTCACTGTGACTCATGTGTCCTCATAGGTCAGCAAGTATGGGGGAATCTACCTCACTGTGACTCATGTGTCCTCATAGGTCAGCAAGTATGGGGGAATCTACCTCACTGTGACTCATGTGTCCTCATAGGTCAGCAAGTATGGGGGAATCTACCTCACTGTGACTCATGTGTCCTCATAGGTCAGCAAGTATGGGGGAATCTACCTCACTGTGACTCATGTGTCCTCATAGGTCAGCAAGTATGGGGGCATCTACCTCATAGACCAAATTATTCAACTAACACTACCAGTTATCTCGATATTAATGTGTTTCACAGTGAATTTTTACGGGAAAACTCACGTAAATTTCGCAATTATCTGCGAATATCATAGTGATTTTGACCTGTGCTGAAGTAACTTTTGTTCGTGTATATTCTACGCCGTTTGAGATGGGATTTTCATCAGGATATAATATAATGCGTGATGTTAATATCAGATGGGGCGACCGAACGACAACTTCTAGTTCCTCATACCACACAAGACGAAGTTTGAGTGTTTTTTACTCTCTGACAGAGTTAAGGAAAGCATCTTTTGTACCCACACAAGTGACGCCTGTTCAAGATGAATCCGGATTACCTTGAGACCATCCCGTGAATGGACGAACGCCAGGCGCGGTGGTTCACTACCCCGTTCCTCCTTGCCCGGCTGCTCAAGGCAAGATAGACTCCCTCCACGTATCGACTAGACAGACTCCCGCCACGTATCGTTTTGATAGACTCCCACCACGTATGGACTTCGATAGACTCCCACCACGTATTGACTTCGATAGACTCCCGCCACGTATCGACTTGACAGACTCCCGCCACGTATCGACTTGACAGACTCCCGCCACGTATCGACTTGACAGACTCCCGCCACGTATCGTTTTATAGACTCCCACCACGTATTGACTTGATAGACTCCCGCCACGTATCGACCAATATCCCGGAAGGGCCTGAAAGAGGAAAGAATAATTTTTTAGTGCGAATCTAATTGCTTGAAGAGCCAGTTGAGAACTGCCGACGCAATCGCAAAAGCTTGTATGATTGCAAATAGGACACGCAGTTGAAGGAGCTTTTCCTTCAATAGAGATAGACTGAATGAACACTTGCACACAACAAAACTCGTAACGGTGAAAAATGAGCGTTTATACATATATATATTTTTGTATACATGTGCCTGTTCACGGTATATTTATTTATTGTGTACATACTTTACAATACGAATGCTTGCTGCATGAGACATCTGGGCAGAGTAAAACTAGCCCTTAGAGGCTTTTCGTGCCTCGCGGATTCTTGTTTAACGCTGAACAAGAATTCTAGATGAAAAGTGTGCTTTGATGAAGAGAAGCGGGAAGATCTGGTTTCAAATTAAAGCAGGACGTATTGAGGGCGAGTGTGTGTGTGTACTCACCTAGTTGTGCTTGCGGGGGTTGAGCTCTGGCTCTTTGGTCCCGCCTCTCAACCGTCAATCACAGGTGTACAGTTTCCATGAGCCTAATGGGCTCTATCATATCTACACTTGAAACGTGTATGGAGTCAGCCTCCACACTCGCTTCCTAATGCATTCCATTGTCAAACCACTCTGACAATGACACTCTTGAGCTCTGGCTCTTTGGTCCCGCCTCTCACCGTCAATCAACAGGTGTACAGGTTCCTGAGCCTATTGGGCTCTATATATCTACACTTGAAACTGTGTATGGAGTCTAATCTAATTGCGTGGTGTGTGTGTGTGTGTGTGTGTGTGTGTGTGTGTGTGTGTGTGTGTGGTGTGGTGTGTGTGTGGTGTGTGGGTGTTTGTTGTGTGTGTGTGTACTCACCTAGTTGTGTTTGCGGGGGTTGAGCTCTGGCTCTTTGGTCCCGCCTCTCAACCGTCATAAACAGGTGGACAGATTCCGGAGCCTATTGGTCTGTATCAATCTACACTTGAAACTGTGTATGGAGTCAACCTCCACCACATCACTTCCTAATACATTCCATTNATTAACGGTAGAGTATTGTGCCATACCACACCAGCAGTGGGGGATTGTGCCATACCACACCAGCGTGGGCATTGTGCCATACCATACCAGCGGTGGGGCATTGTGCCATACCATACCAGCGGTGGGGGATTGTGCCATACCACACGAGCAGTGGGGGATTTGCCATACCACACCAGCAGTGGGTCATTGTGCCATACCACACCAGCAGTGGGGGATTGTGCCATACCACACCAGCGGTGGGGCATTGTGCCATACCATACCAGCGGTGGGGCATTGTGCCATACCATACCAGCGGTGGGGGATTGTGCCATACCACACGAGCAGTGGGGGATTTTGCCATACCACACCAGCAGTGGGTCATTGTGCCATACCACACCAGCAGTGGGTCATTGTGCCATACCACACCAGCAGTGGGGGATTGTGCCATACCACACCAGCAGTGGGGGATTGTGCCATACCACACCAGCAGTGGGGGATTGTGCCATACCACACCAGCAGTGGGGGATTGTGCCATACCACACCAGCGGTGGGGCATTGTGCCACGCTGCTGTCTGCAGACCGCGTCCGTTTCCCACGATGGCTCTTATGAGGTCCATTCCTCTCCCCTTTGTCTCCCGCGGAATGTCACGCAATTTGCCACAACTGTTGTATATGGACAGCTGATACACATAATCTCCAGCTGATATTTTCCTTCTATGAGCTTCGGTGCAGTTCGCGTTCCCTCGAATTTTGACTTGGAAGTGTCGTCCCGCTGTTGCAGTGCCTCGTCCGCCTTGCAAACTGACATCTTCCTGCAGTGTCTGACAGACCGCTACCCCCAGTTAGCGTTAAGCTCATGTGACTTGAGAGAGCTTGATTCTGTTTCGGAAAAGTTTTACCGCAAGTGAATCTCATCTGGATCATGATTGCGTTTGGGCACGATGTCGTTATTGTCCGGTGGAATATTACATTTGTCCGGGAGGAACTTTACATGCACATGCCATTAGCATATCTTGCTTCCTGGACTCCTGTCTGTGGCATACTTACCTGATATACTGGTTGAGTTTGGCTCCCCTTAACCCACTCACCGAATCTCATCTCATTTGTCAAAATAATATGTGCCATACAATGTATATATAATTGTGGAATTGGAAGAACAATCTCAGAGCATAAAGAACAGTGTCAAAGTTGGAAAGGTTCTGTTGTTAACATCTGTTGAAATGATTACATATGGTGATATGGAGCCTGCGGTTTGAGGTGACTGTAAATAAGA
This sequence comes from Procambarus virginalis, assembly GCA_020271785.1. Taxonomy (NCBI): domain Eukaryota; kingdom Metazoa; phylum Arthropoda; class Malacostraca; order Decapoda; family Cambaridae; genus Procambarus; species Procambarus virginalis. Next base: position 471 of record WNGS01168522.1, on the reverse strand, counting down.
AAGTACTTAAGTGATGATAACCAGGCAGCGACTTAGTTGGATGACGTACTGTAGAACCCGGAATTTGAGACCGTGCGGCGAGGACCTTGGTAGCCTGCTCTATCCTGGATATTCTGCGGTATCCTGTGTCCTGGGACTTTGGGGAGATCCAGCGATAACCTGCTATATCCTGAGATATCCTGGGAATCCTGTTATTTCCTGGGAATCCAATGATTTCCTGAGGATCCAGCGGAATCCTGCTGTATCCTGAGGCATCCTGGGACTCCTGTGATTATCTGGGGATCCATGGGTAACCTGTATTATCCCGGATATCTTGCAGTTTGCTAGGTATCCTGTGGAATCCTGAGGATCCTTCACCTGGGCTTTGCTGCTCTTCCTGTCTAGACCGAGTTTTGGCAGGTGGCGGGAAATATGTTTGGGTCTCGCAGTTCACGGCCACTGACGGTGTGAATCTCTCGAGGGAGCCTCGAA
>WNGS01168521.1:30166-40697 GCA_020271785.1 Procambarus virginalis | reverse complement strand
CTTTTCTCAATCTTTGGCGGCTTTGTTTACAATTATTAAACAGTTAATGAGGTCCGAAGCACCAGGAGGCTGTTTATAACAATAACAACAGTTGATTGGTAAGTTTTCATGCTTGTAAACTTTTAATAAATGTAACCAAAGCCGTCAAAGATTGAGGAAAGATGGACACGTTCGTAAGTGCTTGCGTAACTGCTTCGTGAATCTGGCCCCAGGTTCGTAAGTGCTTGCGTAACTGCTTCGTGAATCTGGCCCCAGGTTCGTAAGTACTTGCGTAACTGCTTCGTGAATCTGGCCCCAGGTTCGTAAGTGCTTGCGTAACTGCTTCGTGAATCTGGTCCCAGGTTCGTAAGTGCTTGCGTAACTGCTTCGTGAATCTGGCCCCAGGTTCGTAAGTGCATGCGTAACTGCTTCGTGAATCTGGCCCCAGGTTCGTAAGTGCTTGCGTAACTGCTTCGTGAATCTGGCCCCAGGTTCGTAAGTGCTTGCGTAACTGCTTCGTGAATCTGGCCCCAGGTTCGTAAGTGCTTGCGTAACTGCTTCGTGAATCTGGCCCCAGGTTCGTAAGTGCTTGCGTAACTGCTTCGTGAATCTGGTCCCAGGTGCGGTATACCCACACTTTACTACCCCCCCCCCCCAACACTCCGTCAATCGTCACTTGGGTCAATACCTCACTTATTTACTTACAGAACTTATTTACTTAAATAACATTGTGTGTTTCATTAATAGTGAATAACTTTGGTTAGACCATAATGACGTCACTCATCAAAGTTAATTAGCGGGGGCAAGTGAGAATTAAATCATTAACATAAATATGAGAAATAGATATAAAAACTAACTAGATAATACGGGAAACTCAATACAATGGAATCCTTTTTAAACGAAAAATTCTTTCATATCACAACTAAGTGAATTTGTTGGCCAAAATTAGTAAATTAAACTGAGATAAGTTCCACTGCTTAGAATCTTGATATCAAGGTAATTACTAAGTAATGAAGTGACTAATGAGACAAATGCAATGCTGGGAGTATATATATATATATATATATATATATATATATATATATATATATATATATATATATATATATATATATATATATTTATTTATTCCTTCAATACAGACTTTATCACATTTATCAAAGCAAATATCAGCTCAATCAGTGATTATCATCAATCATCTCCTGTTTGCAAGTTAATTCTTGAACTCTGCATTGCAGAATCGTTGCGAAAAAAATATTCACGGCTTTCAATTTATGAATGATGGAGTTGCTGTGGGTTGACTAACTTGTGTCCCTTCAACTGAACCAGGGTTGATATTGGTGAAAGAGTTGATTAGATACAAATTTCTTTGCATCTTAAAAATTTTTTTACGAAAAATATGTAAACGATACTTTTTTAACTCAGTAAAAATTATATATAATTCGATATATTTATATATTTTATTATAATTGTAAATAGTAGAATATGAGATAGAGTTTTGAGAAATTAATATTAATAAAAGAATATTTGGTTTCCATAATATTAATATTTAATTTTCTGGGTCTCTTTATTGTAAAATTACTTTGCTAAAGCAAAGTAATTTTTATCCTCTGCACCAACAGTGTTTTAGAACAAAAAAATCAGATTCAAAAATTAATAGATGCTACTTGTTACTGCCAAACAGGTTCTGGCACGCAATAGTTTGTTTGAAACGGCTTGAAGTTGATTTGAAACTTTCCACTCTTCTGAAAAAGAGACTCTTTTTCAGAAGAGTCAAAACTCACCACACACACCACACACACACGCGCACACACACACACACACACACACACACACACACACACACACACACACACACACACACACACACACACACACACACCGGACCAAAGAGCCAGAGCTCAACCCCCGCAAGCACAATTAGGTGAGTACACACACACACACACACACACACACACACACACACACACACACACACACACACACACACACACACACACCGGACCAAAGAGCCAGAGCTCAACCCCCGCAAGCACAATTAGGTGAGTACACGCACACACACACCTCCCAAAACCCATGCTCGCTCTCCACGTGAATCCTAAATCCTGACATCCAGGAATTACCTGACAGTACAGTTACAGGGATTGCTACAGGGGATTACAGTAAGCGGCGCATAATCCAAGACTGTAGGATAATCCAAGACTGTAGGATAATCCAAGACTGTAGGATAATCCAAGACTATGATAATCCAAGACTGTAGGATAATCCACGACTGTAGGATAATCCAAGACTATGATAATCCAAGACTGTAGGATAATCCAAGACTGTAGGATAATCCAAGACTATGATAATCCAAGACTGTAGGATAATCCACGACTGTAGGATAATCCAAGACTATGATAATCCAAGACTGTAGGATAATCCACGACTGTAGGATAATCCAAGACTAGGATAATCCAAGACAGTAGGATAATCCACGACTGTAGGATAATCCAAGACTGTAGGATAATCCACGACTGTAGGATAATCCAAGACTGTAGGATAATCCAAGACTGTAGGATAATCCAAGACTGTAGGATAATCCACGACTGTAGGATAATCCAAGACTGTAGGATAATCCAAGACTAGGATAATCCAAGACTGTATTATCCTCTAAAACTGTAAGATACTCGAAGAAGACTCCAATATATAGAGAAACGTAATCTGACAAATGGCTTCTTAACTTAAACCCAGTTAGTGTAATGTTATATAGCCCAGCATCCCTTCCTATTATTGATGAATAATGTTGATCTCAATCACTTGAGAAGGTGAGCGGGAGATGGGCGAGAGGTGACGGATGGTGAATGATCTGCCTGGCTGTTTATGGCAGCTAAGTGCATCAGCCTCGAGGAATTGTTCATCAAAAATATATCTTTTGAGCCTTCCTCTTTGAGGGAATCATTCTGGAGTAGTGGTGTGGTGGTTATCTTGAGGTTATCTTGAGATGATTTCGGGGCTTTAGTGTCCCCGCGGCCCGGTCCTCGACCAGGCCTCCACCCCCAGGAAGCAGCCCGTAGCAGCTGTCTAACTCCCAGGTACATATTGACTGCTAGGTGAACAGGCGCATCAGGGTGAAAGAAACTCTGCCCATTTGTTCCCGCCTCCACTGGGGATCGAACCCGGAATCTCGGGACTATGAATCCGAAGCGCTGGCCACTCAGCTGTCAGGACCTCAGGGTACGAATGTTTCCTTATATTCGGTTTGTTTGGGTTTCCAGCTTTTTTTTATCTCCTCTTCTCCTATCTTCTCTTGTCTGTGCCCTTTAGTATCTCCCATGTAGTGATCATATCTCTGTTTCTTCTCTGTTTCTTTTAGTTCTCTTTCCCCTCATAGTTATGCCAGTAATTTGTCACACAACCCGTCCTCCTAAGGTTTGCCAACGTTAAGAAACTGTCCTACTAAAGTGTTCCCTTATCCTAACCTGCCAGAGGACCCACAACAGAAAACGGGACGGTAGGTCACGTTCGCGAGTTGCTTTCATTTTTTTAGTACGACAATTTTTGGCCTTATGTAACGCATACGTGCGAAATGCGACGTTCTTTGTAGGAGGACAAGTTGTAGGAGGACAGGTTGTAGGAGGACAGGTTGTAGGAGGACAGGTTGTAGGAGGACAGGCTGTAGGAGGACAGGTTGTAGGAGGACAGGTTGTAGGAGGACAGGTTGTAGGAGGACAGGTTGTAGGAGGACAGGTTGTAGGAGGACAGGCTGTAGGAGGACAGGTTGCAGGAGGACAGGTTGTAGGAGGACAGGTTGTAGGAGGACAGGCTGTAGGAGGACAGGTTGTAGGAGGACAGGTTGTAGGAGGACAGGTTGTAGGAGGACAGGTTGTAGGAGGACAGGCTGTAGGAGGACAGGTTGCAGGAGGACAGGTTGTAGGAGGACAGGTTGTAGGAGGACAGGTTGTAGGAGGACAGGCTGTAGGAGGACAGGTTGTAGGAGGACAGGTTGTAGGAGGACAGGTTGTAGGAGGACAGGTTGTAGGAGGACAGGTTGTAGGAGGACAGGTTGTAGGAGGACAGGCTGTAGGAGGACAGGCTGTAGGAGGACAGGTTGTAGGAGGACAGGTTGTAGGAGGAGAGGTTGTAGGACAGGTTGTAGGAGGACAGGCTGTAGGAGGACAGGTTGTAGGAGAACAGGTTGTAGGAGGAAAGGTTGTAGGAGGACAGGTTGTAGGAGAACAGGTTGTAGGAGGAGAGGTTGTAGGAGGACAGGCTGCAGGAGGACAGGTTGTAGGAGGAGAGGTTGTAGGACAGGTTGTAGGAGGACAGGTTGTAGGAGGAGAGGTTGTAGGAGGACAGGTTGTAGGACAGGTTGTAGGAGAACAGGTTGTAGGAGGAAAGGTTGTAGGAGGACAGGTTGTAGGAGGACAGGTTGTAGGAGAACAGGTTGTAGGAGGAAAGGTTGTAGGAGGACAGGCTGCAGGAGGACAGGTTGTAGGAGGAGAGGTTGTAGGAGGACAGGCTGCAGGAGGACAGGTTGTAGGAGGACAGGTTGTAGGAGGACAGGTTGTAGGAGGACAAGTTGTAGGAGGACAGGTTGTAGGAGGACAGGTTGTAGGAGGACAGGTTGCAGGAGGACAGGTTGCAGGAGGACAGGTTGTAGGAGGACAGGTTGTAGGAGGACAAGTTGTAGGAGGACAGGTTGTAGGAGGACAGGTTGTAGGAGGACAGGTTGTAGGAGGACAGGTTGTAGGAGGACAGGTTGTAGGAGGACAAGTTGTAGGAGGACAGGTTGTAGGAGGACAGGTTGTAGGAGGACAGGCTGTAGAAGGACAGGTTGCAGGAGGACAGGTTGCAGGAGGACAGGTTGCAGGAGGACAGGTTGCAGGAGGACAGGTTGCAGGAGGACAGGTTGTAGGAGGACAGGTTACAGGAGGACAGGTTGCAGGAGGACAGGCTGTAGGAGGACAGGTTGCAGGAGGACAGGCTGTAGAAGGACAGGTTGTAGGAGGACAGGTTGCAGGAGGACAGGTTGTAGGAGGACAGGTTACAGGAGGACAGGTTGCAGGAGGACAGGCTGTAGGAGGACAGGTTGTAGGAGGACAGGTTGTAGGAGGACAGGTTGTAGGAGGACAGGTTGTAGGAAGACAGGTTGTAGGAGGACAGGCTGTAGGAGGACAGGTTGTAGGAGGACAGGTTGTAGGAGGACAGGCTGTAGGAGGACAGGCTGTAGGAGGACAGGCTGTAGGAGGACAGGCTGTAGGAGGACAGGCTGTAGGAGGACAGGTTACAGGAGGACAGGTTGTAGGAGGACAGGCTGTGTTACAAACCTCAACATCTCTGTAATTTCTACTTTGAACTTCACAATATCAGCGATGGCTGTAGTGAAGATGAGAGCGGAACGGCTTCTCCTGAATAGTACACCGTATTTTGACGTATAGTTTCCCCAAGGTAAAAAAAAAAACTAATGTATTAAATATGGTACGAAAATGACATACAGTCCCGTTTTCTGTTTTGGGTCCTCTGCTAGATTTAGGATAAGACGGTTTCTTGATGTTTGGGAGAACGGGGGTGGATTGTGGTGACGTTGGAGGTGGTGATGGTGGTAGAAGTAGTGGTAGGGGTAGTTGAATTGGTAGTTGAAGTGGTAGTTGAAGCCACCTCCTACCCCACGCCCGACTCCCCACACACACACACACAAAGGATTTACCCGGATTTCTAAAACGTTAGTTTTGTTCATCACATTTGTAGGAGAGTTCCTCGAAAGGTCGGCGCTTTGAAAGGTCTCTGAGCGGGCCAAGCACACGCATTGTTTTAAAATGTCGGAGCAAATTTATGTAGAACCAACACACACACACACACAGTGTGTGAGTGTGAGGGGAGACATGATCACTACCTAGAAAATCCTCAGGGGAATTGACAGGGTTACCGTGAGGTTACCTTGAGGTGCTTCCGGGGCTTAGCGTCCCCGCGGCCCGGTCGTCGACCAGGCCTCCTGGTTGCTGGACTGATCAACCAGGCTGTTAGACGCGGCTGCTCGCAGCCTGACGTATGAATCACAGCTTGATTGATCAGGTATCCTTTGGAGGTGCTTATCCAGTTCTCTCTTGAACACTGTGAGGGGTCTGCCAGTTATGTCCCTTATGTGTAGTGGAAGCGTGTTGAACAGTCTCGGGCCTCTGATGTTGATAGTTCTCTCTTGAACACTGTGAGGGGTCGGCAAGTTATGTCCCTTATGTGTAGTGGAAGCGTGTTGAACAGTCTCGGGCCTCTGATGTTGATAGTTCTCTCTTGAACACTGTGAGGGGTCGGCCAGTTATATCCCTTATGTGTAGTGGAAGCGTGTTGAACAGTCTCGGGCCTCTGATGTTGATAGTTCTCTCTTGAACACTGTGAGGGGTCGGCCAGTTATGTCCCTTATGTGTAGCGGGAGCGTGTTGAACAGTCTCGGGCCTCTGATGTTGATAGTTCTCTCTTGAACACTGTGAGGGGTCGGCCAGTTATGTCCCTTATGTGTAGTGGAAGCGTGTTGAACAGTCTCGGGCCTCTGATGTTGATAGTTCTCTCTTGAACACTGTGAGGGGTCTGCCAGTTATGCCCCTTATGTGTAGTGGAAGCGTGTTGAACAGTCTCGGGCCTCTGATGTTGATAGTTCTCTCTTGAACACTGTGAGGGGTCGGCCAGTTATATCCCTTATGTGTAGTGGAAGCGTGTTGAACAGTCTCGGGCCTCTGATGTTGATAGTTCTCTCTTGAACACTGTGAGGGGTCGGCCAGTTATGTCCCTTATGTGTAGTGGAAGCGTGTTGAACAGTCTCGGGCCTCTGATGTTGATAGTTCTCTCTTGAACACTGTGAGGGGTCGGCCAGTTATGTCCCTTATGTGTAGCGGGAGCGTGTTGAACAGTCTCGGGCCTCTGATGTTGATAGTTCTCTCTTGAACACTGTGAGGGGTCGGCCAGTTATGTCCCATATGTGTAGTGGAAGCGTGTTGAACAGTCTCGGGCCTGTGATGTTGATAGTTCTCTCTCAGAGTACCTGTTGCACCTCTGCTCTTCAACGGAGGTATTCTGCACATCCTGCCATGTCTTCTGGTCTCATGTGATGTTATTTCTGTGTGCAGGTTTGGGACCAGCCCCTCTAATATTTTCCACGTGTAAATTATTATGTATTTCTCCCGCCTGCGCTCAAAGGAGTACAGATTTAGGCTCTTTAGTCGGTCCCAGTAGCTTAGGTGTTTTACTGAGTGGATTCTAGCAGTAAAGGATCTCTGCACGCTCTCCAGGTCAGCAATTTCTCCAGCTTTGAAAGGGGCTGTCATTGTGCAGCAGTACTCCACTCTAGAGAGCACTAGCGTCTTGAAAAGTGTCATCATCGGTATAGCATCTCTAGTGTGAAAAGTTCTTCTTATCCAACCTGTCATATTTCTTGCAGTTGTGACGGCTACTTTATTGTGTTCTTTAAAGGTAAGGTCTTCCGACATGAGTACACCCAGATCCTTTACATTGCCTTTTCGTTCTATGTTATGATTTGCCTGAGTTTTGTACGTGGTTTCCGTTTTTATATTTTCATTTTTTCCATAGCGCATGAGCTGGAACTTGTCTTCGTTAAACACCATATTATTTTCTGTAGCCCATAGAAAGACCTGATCTACATCTGACTGGAGGTTTGCCGTGTCCTCTATGTTGCCTACTCTCATGAAGATCCTAGTGTCATCTGCAAAGGATGATACAGTGCTATAGGTTGTGTTCTTGTCTATGTCCGATATGAGGATGAGAAAAAGTACTGGAGCAAGCACAGTACCCTGGGGGACTGTACTGGAACAAGCACAGAACCCTGGGGGACTGTACTGGAGCAAGCACAGTACCCTGGGAACAGTACTGGAGCAAGCACAGTACCCTGGGGGACTGTACTGGAACAAGCACAGTATCCTGGGGGACTGTACTGGAGCAAGCACAGTACCCTGGGGGACTGTACTGGAGCAAGCACAGTACCCTGGGGGACTGTACTGGAGCAAGCACAGTACCCTGGGGGACTGAGCTCTTCACGGTTGATGGGCTGGATTTTATTTTGTTGACTATTACACATTGGGTTATGTTAGTCAGGAAATTGTAGATCCATCTGCCTATTTTTCCGGTAATTCCTTTTGAACGCATTTTATGTGCAATAACACCATGGTCACATTTATCAAAAGCTTTTGCGAAATCTGTGTAAATTACATCAGCGTTTTGTTTGTCTTCCATAGCATCTAATGCCATATCATAGTGGTCCAGCGACTGTGACAGGGTAGACAAGGATAAACCATTCAGCACTGGTGGGACGCGAACAAGGGGACACAGGTGGAGACTGAGTACCCACATGAGCCACAGGGACGTTAGAAGGAACTTTTTCAGTGTCAGAGTAGTTAACAGATGGAATGCACTAGGCAGTGATGTGGTGGAGGCTGACTCCATACACAGTTTCAAGTGTAGATACGATAGAGCCCAATAGGCTCAGGAACCTGTACACCAGTTGATTGACAGGCGGGACCAAAGAGCCAGAGCTCAACCCCCGCAAGTACAACTAGGTGAGTACACTTTAGGATATTAAAGAGACAAATTAAAACAAAGTTCATAAAACATTTAGTAACATAAATATTTTGTTTCCAAACATCAACATGGATCCAGCAAAGAAAAATCTTGCTTTCCCAAACTTATAAGACTTCTACAAGTTGACAAAACTCAAACAAGAGAAGTGGGCTGGGCTGCATTTTCCTTGACTGCCAGAAAGCATTAGACACTGTTCTTCGTAAGCGACTCCTATGCAAACAAGGAACCCATGCTAGTGAGAAGAAGTACCTTTGAAGAAGGCAAAAAATCCTCACCTTGCGATGATTTCGGGGCTCAGCGTCCCCCGCGGCCCGGTCCTCGACCAGGCCTCCCATAGTAAGAGATGAGTTACCAGACTGGAAATAGGTAACGAGCGGAGTACCTCAAGGGTAGTTAGTAGTTAGAGTATTACAAGTCAACACTGTTAACACAAGAAGCAGCTCATTCTTATCCTACTTTAACGACGCCACTAAGCTATTGACGTGAAGCAGAATTGAGGAGGGAGGGAAGGAACTACAGGAGAAGCGCCAAGCCATTACGACTATATAGCACTGGGAAGGGATCAGGATAAGGATTTGGGATGGGACGGAGGGAAGGAATGGTGTCCCAACCACTTGTGGACGGTCGAGGGGATTGAACGCTGACCTGCATGAAGCGAGACCATCGCTCTACCGTCCACCCCCAAGTGGTTGGTCAGATTTCATATAAGGCCGCATGTTTTAGAGTTGGATAGTAATATGCTATAAAAATAAAGTTTTATATAACTGTCCCTTATAGTTATAGCACAAATACAACTTATCTATGCATTTAAAAATAAATTATTACAGCTCACAAAAAAATACAGAAGTGCAAGATATTTTGCTTGCTTAAGATAAGATAAGAAAATATTTTGCTTGCTTATGTTATTTTTACAATTAATTATAAAAATTAAAATAACAATTATAAACAAGGAGTTATAAAAATATATTTTTAAGAAAAAAATGGATTTTTATACAAAATTTGGACTTTTTTTTGGAGAAAGCCGCTTTCAGGACGCAATGGAAGTTAGGTTGCCGGTTTCCCATCCCTGAACTAGACAATTGCCAAAGACGTGGCCACTAGAATTTAACCCTGACAAATGCAAAGTTATGAGGCTACGAAGAGAAAGAACAAAACCTGAAATACAGTACAGGATGAAAGAGGCCTAACAGCTGAGTAGACAGCGCTTCGGATTCGTAGTCCTGAAGTTCCAGGTTCGATCCCCGGTGGAGGCGGAAACAAATGGGCATAGTTTCTTTCACCCCTGATGCACCTGTTCACCTAGCAGTAAGTAGGTACCTGGGAGTTAGACAGCTGCTACGGGCTGCTTCCTGGGGGTGTGTAACAAAAATAAGGCCTTGTCGAGGACCGGGCCGCGGGGACGCTAAGCCCCGATATCATCTCAAGATAACCCTTAAGAAGGGAAGGCAATTACCAACTTCTGAAAAGGAGAAAGACTTAGAAGACATAACTGGAGATCTAACACCACAGGATATCAGAAGCAGGATAACGAGGGCAGCATATGCCATGCTGCCAGTATACCCATTACTGAGTATGCTACCCCAGTATAACAAGCCTCATCCTAAAGTAACACAACACAAAACTTGAAAATATGACTCGTTCCTGAGCTAAGGGGACTGAGCTATGAAGAAAGACTGAGGGAACTGGACCTCACTACGCTGGAGGAAAGATCAACCAAGATAGACATGATAACGACGTGTAAGATACTAATGAGGATTGACAAAGATATAGAATAAGTGTTGAAATTGATGAACAGTAGAACGAGAGATTTTATTGCCTGTTAGCTAGCTTGCGTACCAAACTGAGGTGAATCAGAGTACCAAACTGAGGTGAATCAGAGTACCAGACTGAGGTGAATCAGAGTACCAAACTGAGGTGAATCAGAGTACCTAACTGACATGAACCAGAGTACCAGACTGTGGGGGTCGACGCCCCGTCCGGTGAGTCA